>CM042010.1:71544393-71671893 GCA_023525715.1 Cichorium intybus
TTTGTTTAGAAACATCATGTTTAAAATCTTTATTAAGAATGAATTTAGCTGCTTGACAATCTGTTTTAATTATAAAATGTTGATTGTATAAATCATCTTGAAATTTTAAAACACATTTTACTAAAGGCAATATTTCTTTGGCAGTGGTTGATTAATTCTTTTGTGCTGGATTCTATTTTCCAGAATAAAATCTTATTAAATATTCTTTTTTTAGATTCTGGGCTAGTTTGTTTTAAAATTCCTCCATAACCTATTTCGGATGCATCTGTTTCAACAGTCTTATCCCAATTGGGATTAGCTAGAGATAAACATGGCAAAGTTTTAACTTTTTCTTTTATTTTTACCACGTCAGTGTGTTTTTCACTCCATTGAGGTGGATTCTTTTTAAGTCTTTCTTATAAAATAGCAGTATCTTCTGCTAGATTTTTATAGAATTGAGATATATAATTTAAACTTCCTAAAAATCTTTGTAATTGTGTTTTATCTGTTATTTTATCAGGGAATTTGGAAGCAAATTCAATACTCCTATCAATCGGAATAATACTTCCTTTTTCTATATTATGACCTAAGAACCTTACTTTTGTTTGAAATAAAAACATCTTTGGTTGAGATATAACTAAACCATTTTTTATGATTATTTGTTCAAATATTTTAAGATGTTGAAAATGTTGTTCAATGTTTTTAGAAAAAACTAAAATATCGTCTATATAGACTATTATAAAATTACTATAAGGATAAAAAATGTCATTCATTATATTCTGAAATTCAGAAGGTGCATTTTTTAGTCCAAATGGCATCACATTCCATTCATATTGTCCAAATGGGACATTAAAAGCGGTTTTCTATCTATCCTTTTCTGTAACTTGTATCTGCCAATATCCAGATTTTAAATCAAATTTTGAGAATATGATAGCATCATGTAATCTATCAAGTAAATCTTTTTTATTAGGGATTGAATATCTAATCCATTTTAAAACTTTATTTAGTGGTTTATAATTAATTACAAGTCTAGGAACTCCTCTCTCCTTTTCTGCATTTTTATTTACATAAAAAGTTGTGCATGACCAGGGTGATTTAGAAGGTCTTATTAATTTTTTGTCTAATAAAGTTTTTATTTCTGTTTTACAGAGTTCTAAATAATTTGAATTCATTTGGCATGGCCTTGCTTTAGTTGGAATATTTTTTCATTAAAGTTTTCTTCATATGACAAATTAACAATATGTTTTTTTCTATCCCAAAAAGCATTTGGATGATTATTACAAATACTATTTGAAAATTGGTTTTGTAATAATTTAATCTTATCCTGTAATTTAGGATTTTTAAGAGTGTTTTCTATGGTATGGATATTAATTTCTTCTTTTATATAATTTATTTGATTTAATTTTGCTATTAGCTGATTTTTAATTTCGTCAACCCAAATTGTTTGTGGAGGACTAATAAATGGAAAACATATTACCTGTCCTTCATATAATCTTGTAATTTTTTCTTTATCAGTTAGAAAAGGCAATATCATTTCCAAAAATGGATTTCCTAAAATCATATCATTGCTCATATTTTTTACAATAGTAAAGTGGACCGGTAAACATATACCACTTGTGCATATTTTTGCATTTGTTAATTTATATGTAATGTCCAAATTTTCTCCTGAAACTCCTTTTAACTTATTTGTTGTTTTTTGAAAATATTTTGTAGGAATTAATCCTTCCTTAATGCAATTCATATCTGCCCCACTATCAACTAGTGCTGTAAATTCTTTTTTATAATTGTATCCTATCAAAAGATTAATTTTTACATACCATTTTCTAAAAATTACCTTTTCAATTGATTGCAAAAATAAATAAAATTATTAATTTGTGGAGGTGGTTGTATTGTGGCTGTTATTAAATTTTTGTTTGATAGTTTATTATCCTCTTTTTTATCATTTTTATCATCTATTTGTGACTGCGATATTACTTTATCTACTTTTTCGTGTAGAGAAATCATTTGTTCATTTATTATATTCGAACATAAGTTATTAAAATTTAACTGCTGAACTAGAGCAATTATATGATCTGTTAGTATAACCGAATTGTTTGTAAAAAGTTTTTGAAAAGATGAAAATTTGATTTTAATACCATCTTTTTCAATAAAAAATGGTTGTTGTGGTGGAAATATACCTTTTACATATTGGTCGTCACTTATATGATAAATTCTTTCAAGAGCATTTATTGTGCCTTTTTGTTCATAGACATATTTTTCTAAGAACCATGGAGCAAAAAATCCAAGTTTATTTATCGAAGATAAATAGTCATAAAATTGATTTTGTAAAATTTTTAATTGTTCAGAAGTAAATTCTTCAAAAAACCATTTCCTAAATGTTATCCATTTAGTACTATAAAATTCTTCACATATTAATTTTTTGGCCTGTGATCCAGGACTAAAATCTATTTCTTCTTCCATTAAATATCAGATATCTTAGTTGTTGGAAAATCCATCTCTGAAAGAGTAGGATCATCATCTTGAAAAACGATATTATTTTTTATATTTAGATTTCTAATTTTTTTCATCTATTCCAGATGTAGAGGCCCTGGAAGGTATCTCAACTTTATAATCTATAGGTGAAATATATGAACAATTAGATCTAGTTGACTGACATCTTTTTATTAATGAAGTATTATTATTTTCTTCTATTTCTATGGGCTTTTCAAATTCGATTTTTATATTTCCATCTCTCGTTTGTATGATACTTGTTAAATTATGTTGGGTTATTGGTGGTGGAGGAACTACTCCTTCTATTATCCAATTTTCTGGAAATTCTATTTCATCCCATTTTATAGCTCTTCTTTTTGTAATTTTAGACATATCGAAATTACTTTCTATTAGTATAGTTTCATTAATTGATTTATTAATTATTTTACATCTAGGGTTCATAGTAAATAATGGTTTATAATAAATCCTATAACATATACATATTAATTCTGATCCTGGCATGTAATTATAACCATGTGTTTTAACATTTAAAGTTAAAGCATCTGGCATGTAATTATAACCAGAGGTCGGCCGGTGAAGATGATAGTGGCGGTGGTCGACGAAGGCGTGAAGAAGATGAATCCGACAATGGTTTTCTGAGGTTGTCGATGGATGGCAGCTAGGTTAAATGAAGTGGTCAAAGGATTCCATAATTATAGGTTTAGTTTACCATAATTATAGGAATTGATTAAATTCAATTAAATGATTTATAAATCAATTGACAAAAATACCCATGGCTGATTCTCGTCTCTGATTGGTCCTTACGTCCACACAATAATTACAGTTTTTAATATATCCTATATATATATATATATATATATATATATATATATATATATATATATATATATATATATATATATATATATATATATATATATATATATATATATATATATATATATATATATATATATATATATATATATATATATATATATATATATATAGGGTTAGGTTATATTAAGGACCACAATTATTGTGTGGTCGTAAGACCAAATTTGGACCGTAGGATTCGAAATATTAATGGTCTAGATTAGAATGACATAATTGTAATTATCCATTATGTTATTAAATGGTTTTTTAAAAAACGGTTATAAAAGGGTAAAATAGACATTTTATTTTGAGAAAAAAAAAGAAAGTAACTGCTTTTTAGGATCAAATCAATTTAATAATAAAATTATTAACGAAATTATTAGTTTCATCTTCAAATTTTCGGATATTCTAACAGAATCATCATGTTATTATTCCAAAAATTTGTCATTCTTGACTGAATCATATTTTTCTTCAAAAAATCATTTTAGAGAATTTCATATAGAAAAAACATCTTATGAACTATAATACATCAAAATGATAACATTCTTGCATTAAAATACATTAAAAGAATAATATTCTGTGAACTAAAATACATCAAACAAATAGAATTCTAACAGAATAATATCATGAAAAATCCATTCTGGCAGAATGACATCAAAAATTTATTATTTTTGGCAGAATGAATTACAAAATCATACAACATCATATTTATGTGAAAGTAAGTTAAACATTCTATTAGAATGAATTAAAAAATCATACAAAATCATAATTACATATTCTCTTAGAATGAAGTACATAATCAAAGTTGTAATACATATGAATGTCTAGAATATTGTATTGTCCAACATCATAATGACTAGAATATCATAATAGAAGCTAATATACAGAACATAATAGCTAGAATATTGTATTTGAATATTATAGCAGAAGCTAATATCAAATTCTATTAGAATGACTGCCTTCAAATCACACTCAAAAGCTTCTTCTTTATCTCTTCTATGTTCTAATCACACAAAATTACCCAGAATCTACAAGAATAACATTGATCGTCATGTGCGTGTTTCCAACTCCAAAATCCTCAAGAATATTGACAGAATACAATGTTATTCTGAATACAATTCTGACAGAATTCATTGCCATTCTGATAGAATACAGTGTTATTTGTTGAAAAAAATGTAGAATGTTGTCCCCCTTGAAAGAGTATGCTGTAACCACTCAATTCTTTTCTTGTATGTCAAACGAAACTATCAAGAACTCATGTGGTAATCAAATGCCACAGAAAAAGCTGATAAGGTGTGAAAGGTGGATTGATGGTTGCGGGATGAAGGAATTAGCGATAAGCAATGGTTAAACACAATTTGGTAGTTGTAACCGGTGATCAAGAGAATGGATTAAACCTGAGTTTCCCGAGTAGTATCAGATTGTGGTCGACACATTGATGAGGAAGCAGGTAACCGATGGTGTATGCGACGGAAGTTAGAGTTGTAAGGCGGGATGATGGTTGTTAATCTGTCAGAATGATGATGGAGGCGGTGGTTGCCTGTACCGGCGACAGCTATTGGTGGTGGCCGGCGGTGACTTCTTGGTGGAGAACGAGATCGTGATTAGGGTTGGAATGAATGAGTCAATTACGATTCTAATAAAGAGGAAGGAGTTAGTTGCCATAATTGTAGGAATTAATACATTAATTATTGGTCAAATCTTCCATAATTGTAGGTTTAATTTTATTTTTAATTAATTCATTTATAAATTAAATTACTAAGGTACCCTTAGCTGATTCTGCGATATGATTGGTCCTTACGACCACACAATAATTGTAGTTTATATTATATCCTAACTCTCTCTCTCTCTCTCTCGGATCCGGTGAGGACATCAATTTGGATGAGGACTGCGAGGACAATTCTCATCCACTTATTTCCTTAATGGCAATAACGTCAAACGTAATTATTGGATTTGACGTAATCCCATGCGGCGCTCGTCCATGGAACGTAATACAGACTCGAGGATATAATCACATGTTACTCACGTCCGTACAACATAATTTAACCGGGTTTTTTTTATTTTTATTTCGTTTTTTATTGTTTTAAATATTATTTTTCGTTTTTTTTTCTTTTTTGGTTTCTTTTCTAGTTTTTTTTTTTTACGTTTGTCGTTTAAAAATCGTTTTGCATCATATCTCGTTTTGCATCATAACTCGTTTTGGATTTTGGATCATAACTAATTTTGAATCTTGGATCATAAGTTTTGGATCATAAAACATATTTTGGTTTTAATATTTTTGGATCATGTATTTTTTTTTTTTTGCTATTTTGATAAGTTTTGATTCATAAAATAATTAGTTTATATTGTCGCCAAATATTCTAAGTAAGTGCGGAATAAAAGATTGCAGAAATTGAGAGTCCGAAATTATGAGTTTCGGAGAGGGACAAGTCCGAAGACTTGAGATGGATGCGGAATTATAAATAGGAGTTAATACTTAGAACAGATCTTAATAGCTCAACAATAAATAGTAAATATAGACATTTAAGTAACTTGGAAATATAAAGACTTAAAGTAAGAGTACTAGAAATGAGAGAGAGATGAGAAATGCAGATGATAACATAAGAGTTGATGGAATGAGAGAATGTATTAATAAGAGAAAGTATTACATAAAGTCTCTCTAAACCATGAGGACTGAAGATGAACTTGGTCTCCCTTTTATAGACTAAGGGAGGACCTTCTGGTAATAAACTATGGACTGAAGAGGAGACAACACGTCTCTCTTTAGTCAGATAAGAAAGGTAAATCTATTATTATAATACAATGTCAGACTAGGGTGGCTTGTCTATAATTTAATAATGCTCTAAAGTACAATAGACATGCTTCTAGATGACCACGCTTGATCTAGTCTAATCATATCCTATAAGTTGACGTGCTTATCCTTTGCCTTATCTCTTAGATATTCTTTGTTCTTCAGTCTTCTTGTTGAATGCTTAAGTGTGATATTTCCAATGATATATTTATGTTGATAGTCCGAAATCCTGAGTGGATTTCGGAGTCGTGGCTGATGTTATCAGAGTGTATCTGGAAATAGTTATGTATGTTCTGACTTTCTGACTTGGTTCTGAGTATGAACTTCTGAGATCAATCTTCTGAGTGGATTACGTTCTGTTACTGAGTTTCTCCGAAAGGACGGAGTCTGAAATTCAATACTGAATTTCGGATAGAGACAAGTAATCAGAGTACAGATTATCAGAGGCAACATATATGATAAAAGATTGTTCATTACTTAAAAGCATTCAAGTGAAAGTAAGTTCATTCCATCAATATAGAAAGTTTGATAATACAATCCCAAAACTTATCAAACTACGAGTTGGTCAACGATAATTAGCACTAACAATTCCCCCTTCGGTGACCAAACAAGGGTTTTGATTCAGTATCGTTGATCCAGTATTCCTTGTTTTACAGCAAATCTCCAAAATTTTCTGACTTCCAGAAGCCACTTCATTCTGATAAGGAGTTCTTTCTTGGCTTCTGGTTCTGAGGATTTTGATCTTTCCACAGCTATGATGTACTTGTCTAGCATACTATTGGTAACTCTTCTGAGTTGGTCAGCACGAAGAAAAAGAAATTCTTTTTCATTCTTGTACACTAGGCCAAGTTCTGGATCGAAGGTGGCACCTTTCTTCCAGTTAGTTCTGTTGTCTGGCATAGACAAGTCAGGTTTTGGTATGATCTGTGGTTCCGGATGATCTTTGATGATTTTATACATTTCTGCATCATTGTAGTAGAATTCCTCTACTAAACGATGTAGAAATCTTCTCGCCGCAACGTAAGCTTCTCTGGCGACTTGATCTTCTTTATGAGACAGCTTCATGGTTATCGAGAAAATGTCGGCTGGGTTCATATTTCTGAAGTCGGCTTCTGTTATCCGAGATGTGTTGTTGTAGTCACCATTTCTGACAAGCTCAAATTCAAAGAATTCTGCTTTCTGAAAATGTTTCCTTTTAATACTTCGGACTGCAGTTACGACTTCATTTGACCAAGTTTCTTCTTGAGATTTGGTCCATCTCTTGAAGAATTGCAAGTTTCTATCGTGGGCAGGTAGATCTTTGAAAGGTCCTGAAACTGCCGAGAGGTTCAGAGTATACTTATATTTTTCTGCGTTGGGGGCTAGAGGAAGATCCCAGTTGTATTCTTTTGATGGGGGAGGATTGTATGATTTGAAGGGTTGGAAGTCTGAGTCGGTTATTAGTCGATAATTGGTGTTTGAGTAAATGGAATTGCTGGGACCAGTTGGATCAGCTTGATATTGATCATGTTTCGACTCGTTGCTAAATTATTTAGCATGTTCATTGGCTTGATCGTCAAAGAATTTTGATTTTCTTTCCTTGATCTCTGGTGGATCAGAATCCTTGATTGGTGAGTATACAAAGATCTTGTCGTCTGAATGATTGGATTTCTGATGAGGAGATTTCCGAGAGGAGGGGATTGGAGTTGGGGATTTCGGAGGAGGGGATTTCGGAGTTGGAGATTTCGGAGTTGGAGATTTCGGAGTTGAAGATTTCGGAGTAGGAGATTTCGGAGTTGGAGATTTCGGAGTAGGAGATTTCGGAGTTGGAGATTGGATATTTTCTGATTCCTTGTTCTGGTTTTCGTCTTCATTGGTTCCGGTATCAGTAACAGTTTCATTTGTTTCTTTTTGTTGAATGTTTTCTTGGTCTTTTGTTCCACTTGGATCAGCAGCAGAATCTATTAACATGGCAGTCGGTTGGTCGGGTTCTGCTTTATCATTTGCCTTTCCCCCTCCTGGGGCTCCTGTAGGAACGGAAGGGGTCACATGTAGGTGAACCAAAATGGAATCAATCTTGGCGGAGACTTTGGTGACTTCCTTCTTGATGCAATCAGGAAGAGGCGTTTCGTACATGGTCTGGAGAGCCTCCATTACTTCCATATTTAGCTTGGTGCAGAGTTTGATTTGTTCAATGGGACCTGACATAGTATAGGTAATGTTCTGCATGGTTTGAGTAACCATCTGAAGAAGAACAGTGTTAGTTCTTCGAAGAGAGAAGTTTTCAGCCAGAACGCCATTTAGGTATTTGGCAAAATGGTCCATGGCTTCCTTGAGTTTGAGTTCCACATTTTTCAGGAGCTCAGGTACTTGTTGTTGGCATTTTTCAACGTCGGTCAGCATCTTCTGTGCGGTCTTCATCATGTTTGCTGTATCGGTTTCGCGTTGAGCATCTAGGTTTGCGAGCCCATCATTGATGATCCTTTCAGCATTAGTGTCGCAAGTGTGAAGAATTTCGGTGTCTTTCCTCTCTAAAGCAGCAATTCTTTCCTTGAGTTCAGCGATTTCTTTGATCAAGGGCTCCTGATTTTGTGAGGACTTGAAGTCAGTCAGGAGTGTTGTCAGAGCATCAACTTTCTGATGAAGAGAATCATCCTTAAGTAAGGAGTTGACGGATTGAGGCTGAGGCGCTTTGGCAGCTGTGTCTGAGGAGGAATTGGTGTCGCTTAGATCGATCAGATGCATTTGCGACGAGGAAGGTTTATCCACCTCTTGATCAGCACCAAAGATGGGGGTGCTGATTGGAATAGATTGAGTCTCAGAGATTAGGACGCGAGAATCAGACTCAGTAGGTTGTTCTAATGTTTGCTTTCGATGTTGCTTTTTCTGAATTTCTTGAACACAGAATTTGTCCCAGGTGAGAGGGATTATTGCGGATGCAATGTTGGACCAGTCAGTTTCGGTAGTGTCAAAGAGGTAGAATGAGGAGTCTACCAGTGGCTCAAGTGATGAGTGGAGGAGGGAATCAAGTTGTTGAATGAGAGCATTGATGCGAATTCTTTCTGCCTTGACATAGTCAGAGTCTTTGTCAGATGGGGGACCAAAGACGAACAGAGTTTGAAGTTCCTTTTGTTTATATTTGAATTGATCTCGAAGACGTTCAACCAATATTTGTTGGTCTCGTACTGCTTGTTTGAATTTCCATTTAGAAACTTCAGATACATCAGGAGGAGGTTGAGTGAGGTTTGGAAGGAGATCAGTGTGGGGAGTCGGTGTGGGGGTTGGTGAATTCTTTTTAGGTGGGGAAGGTGGGGGATGATTTTGGTCTACTTCCATGAATGTGTCATCCGGAGTATCTTCCGAGTCTGGAGAGTTCTGTCTTTCCTCCAAATGTTCTGACTCGGAATCTTTTGAGGATGGTTCAGAAGTCTAACAATAAAGAACGTAAGTTAGATATTGAACATGAATATTGGATGGAATTCATACCTGATAGAATCACAAATGTTTGAAGTGCACAGTATGATGTATAGATGAGGTGCTTAATTTGAAATCATGAAGTGAGATTTAAATAATCAAGTTGTTGTGATACTAATTATTGGTTTTATCATATTATCATAGAAAGGAGTTAAGAAAGATGTATGTCAGAAAATAGGCATAATTATGAAACTGCTGAATGATTAGAGAAGACTATATGAATCGGGGGAGATGATATATCGATTAAATATAAAGAGGGAGAAGGGGGTATCAGAAGTAGAAAGGTTCAGAGAAGTGAAAAGAAAGAGGGAGGATTCAGAAGCAAGAGTTTTCTGAGAAGTGAAAAGGAGAATAGTGGTTGTCAGAGGATAGAGACTTCTGACTAAAAAGAAGGGGAAGTTTAGAAAGAGGGGTAAAAAAATGGGGGGCATTATCAGAAGTAAGATGTGTCTGATTCAAAGAAAGAGAAAGAGATACCGTTTTGACTTTTCGTTGCTTCTTTTTCGGTGGTTGTTTGGATGGGGAAGATTCAGAAGCTTTCTTCTTGAGTTTCTTAGGGGCCTCACATCGTTTAAGATAGTGAGGAGGATAAGCATCGACTCCTTCAGTAGAAGTAATGTGAGAGATGACAGCAGGGTGTGCTGGATCCGCTAAATTCAGGAGTGCTTTAGGCAGTCTTCATATTTCCCCGAATATGGGGTCCGTTTTGGCAGTGTATGGATTAGCCTTAATCATGACCAGTTTGTCGTCTGCTGATCTTGGATCAGGAAAGGCAAGGTCAAGACTCTGATATATGTGCTCGATGCATATAGCCCAAAAACGTGCAGAGTGAATTTGACCTGCGGGTTTTAATGAAGAAGGTACATAATTGATGAAGTCATCAAACAGTATTCCGGCGTAATCGACTTTTCGACCGGAGTAGAGGCTCCAAAGAAGTGTCATAAGACGTTTGTTCAATTGGTCTGTACCACCTATTTTGCCGGTTAAGCACTTAATGATGTAGTGTATGAGACATTGCCATAAAGGGGAGATGTGTCCTTTAGACATATGAAAGAGTTTTGGCAAGTCATACATATAACCCATGTTGTAGATCATAGACTTAAGATCACCATCGGTTGGTTGGTCAAAGGTGGAGGTATGGTAGGGAAGGTTTAGGGCTTTTGCGAAGGTTTTCTTGTCGATGACGACACGGTGATCGTTGTGCAGGGCGATGGCATAACCGCTGTCACATTTTGTGGCGGAGGAGACTACTTCCTGTAAAAGAGAGAGTGGAATGGAGGGAGGGGATGAAAGAAAGCTTTTGCTAGTGTGTGTCTCGAAAGTACATGAATTAGAACTTGCAGGTGTGGCTTGTAGGCTTCGAGATCGTCTGAAAGTTGAAGATTGGATACGGCGATATTGACAGGGTCGGTATCGCTTCTGGAATGGGAAGCCATTGAAGAGATTTGAGGATTGACCGGATGGAGAAGTTTTGAGATTTTTTTAGGGTTAAAGGATTGCAGACGGCGGTGAGAGAGGATTAATGAGAAAGGGGGTTTATATGAAGAGTGTGAGAGATCAAAAGGAAGGGAATGGTTATGACATTTCGAAAAAGTGAAATGAACCGCCGGTTTGCGAAAAAGAAGGGACGTGTGAACAGTTGTGTCAGAAAATTGTATGCTTGACATTAAATGCAAGGAAATGATGAAAGAGGATGGTCCATTAAAGGACGGACATGTGTGACAGAGAGAATATCCGTTGGAGAAAAATGGATCGTGTGGATTTTAATAATTTGGAAATAAATGTATTTCGTATTTAATTTTTATTCCACTATTAAATGTGTCGTGACGAGATGTCGTGAGTACGGATGAGAGTTCTGACTTGTTCAGAAATGAATGAGAATTCTGATAGATTAGATCTATGGAGTCAGAAAAAGGAATGTGGAGTTCGGAGTCGAATAACGTTTCGGAGAAGTTGGTATTTCTGATAAAAGGTATCAGAAGAAGTATGTACAGGAGGGTTCTAATTATGTTTTGAAGAGCGAGAGTCAGAGGATGATTGAGTGTCTGAATATGAAGTTCGGAGAAGACTTGTGGAAAATATAATTGTAGAGTTGTCACGTCAGTGCTGTAAAGAGGGGTAATGGTGTTGTCTGTCTGTAATAATTAGTCAAATCATGTATCAATCTCTATGTTGTTAATCTCGAAGTGATGATATGTCGTGAGATGAGGAAGTTTGAGTGATTATAGAAGGAGGTTTGAGATGAACATGTAAGTCATTCGAAAGGGGGTTAGATGTTAGGTATGGCAGGGAGACGTCCATTTAGTCGAGATGAGAAGGTTGAAGTGAGGATGCAAGATGGGGAGTTTGCGGGTGCTGTTTATGGTGGTGTGATCAAGTCTGTATGGAACAATCGATATGAAGTAAAGATGACAACTTTGACTGATGGATCTACTGGTGGTCCATTGAGTGTACACGTCGATTTTGCGTATCTTCAACCGGTGCCTCCAAGGGTTTTGGTGGAGTTCAAGCAATATGACTTTGTGGAGGTATGGTATCGTCGTGGATGGTGGCCAGCTGCTATTTCAAGGAAGACACCATTCAACCAGTTCCATGTGGTGTTGGTGGATGGAACTAGGTTGTTTGTAGATGAATCTGAACTAAGGATTCATCAGAGGTACCATCTCGGAGAGACTCCGATGTGGCAGTACTATAAACTCTGATGAAGAGAGGTAGAAAAAGGGGGAGATTAGTTATTTTGTGGGTAGAATGTCTTTTGTGTTTGAAGGTTATATTTGTATTTTTCTGGATATGGTTGTATCTTTTCTTTGAGCAAGATATGTAAGCCTTTTGACTATGTATGAATGAAACTAAACTTTGTTATGAGTTGATATTTTTGTTGGACTTAATTATCGGAATATTTGTTAATCAGAAGAAAATTATCAGAGAGAGAATGGATTTCTGTCGTTTTGTGAAGAAATAAGGGTAGAAATGTGTAGAAAGAGGGTTAGGTAAATGTGTGTAGGTGAATGTGTGTCAGTTCTGAATGTGTGTCAGTTCTCGAAAATCAGCATGGGGTGAAGGATGGTTTTATCCATTACGCTGCTTAAGTCGCCAAACAGTCTTATCAACCGCTTTGGCCATGATGCTGATTTGATGGGTGCATTAACTGCCCACTAGGGTCATTATGACCTCTAAGTAGATGAATTAGGGTAAACGAATGGGCACGTTGGTTGGTTATAAAAAGGGGTTTTCGTCCAATTGTTTAACCACGGAAACTTAACACGTAAATTAGCTTATCTTTTCTTGCTTTCAATCGTGGCTCGTTTCTTCTTCAAATGTTTCGATGAGGTAGAGGTGAAGTTGACAACTGGAGATTTTGCTGGTGGTTTCTATGAGGGGGTAATTACAAGGACTTGGAAACGGCGGTGTGAAGTGCAGCTGAGATGCTTGCCGGATAATACTACTGGAAAGATGATGATTGTGCGTGTCAAATATGGTCTCCTTCGTCCTATCCCACCAACTGTGGTAGTTGAGTATAAGGTTGGTGACTATGTCGATGCATGGGATCGATAGGGGTGGTGGGCTGGAGTTGTTGATAACGTGATCGGCGATGATGTTTATGACGTTGTGCTGCTGGATGGGAAGATGGTTCGGGTGTGTGATTTGTCTGTACGAATCACACAGAGCTTTGTGTATGGACATCCTCCAAAGTGGCAGTATAACAAATATTAGGAGGAAGGGGAAATGGATCATCTTTTGTTTTTTTTTTAAGGTTTTGTAATCGTCTTTGTGTAGTGGAATCTTAAGTCATATACTTTTGGGATGTTTAGAAATATGACTTAATTGATTCAATTAATGTAATGCTTATATATAAATGAATCGTAAGTTTGGTGTTTTATGCGTGTGTTGATAATGTGTTTTCATGAAGTTATCATGAGAGTTATCGGAATGTTTGAGAACAATCGGAAGATTTAGAAATTCTGAGACAAATCGGAAGGTTTAGAAATTCTGAGAAAAATCGGAAGGTTTAGAAATTCTGAGAAAAATCGGAAGGTTTAGAAATTCTGAGAAAAATCGGAAGGTTTAGAAATTCTAAGGAAAATCGGAAGGTTTAGAAATTCTGAGAAAAATCGGAAGGTTTAGAAATTCCGAGAAAATCGGAAGGTTTAGAAATTCTGAGAAAAATCGAAAGGTTTAGAAATTCTGAGAAAAATCGGAAGGTTTATGAGGAAAATCAGGAATGAATCAATCATTCTCTAAAGAAGTTAGAGTCAGGATTTAGCATACCTAATTTGTCCAGAAAATTGTTGAATTTAGTGGAATCTAAGGCTTTTGTGAAGACATCAGCTACTTGATCATCAGTAGGAATAAAGTATAATTCGATGTTACCTTCTAAAATTTGATCCTTAATGAAGTGATATCTTAGATCAATGTGCTTTGTCATAGAGTGCTGAATAGGATTATGAGAGATAGCAATGGCACTCTTGGAGTCACAATAAATCGGAACTTGAAGGAATCGGTAGCCATAATCTAATAGCTGAGTCTTCATCCAGAGGACTTGTGAGCAACACGTGGATGCAGCGACATATTCGGCTTCTGCTGATGATAGAGCAACACAGTTTTGTTTCTTAGAGGACCAACTGACTAACCGTCCACCAAGGAATTGACAGCCTCCGGATGTGCTTTTCCGATCTAATTTACATCCAGCATGGTCTGAATCAGTGAACGCTTGAAGTTTGAAGTTATCTCCGATTGGATACCATAGTCCCATGGCTTTAGATCCTTTTAGGTATTTGAAAATTTGTTTAACTGCTGACAAATGGGATGCTTTCGGAGCAGCTTGATATCTCGCACATAAGCAAGTTGAAAACATGATATCGGGCCTACTGGCAGTTCAGTATAGTAGGGAACCTATCATTCCCCGATATAATTTGTGATCTACCGGCTCGCCTTCGGGGTCTGCAAAGAGTGTGTGATTTGTGGAAATTGGAATCTTGGCAGTAGAGCAATTTTCAAAAGAAAATTTCTTCAGAAGTTCATTTGTGTATTTTTCTTGATGTATGAAAATTCCTCGTGTTGTTTGTTTGATTTGAAGGCCTAAGAAGAAGTTTATTTCTCGATTCATGCTCATGTGAAATTTGTCTGTCATCACTTTTGCAAATTCATCGACCATTGCTTGATTAGTTGATCCGAAGATAATATCATCCACATAAACTTGTACGATCATGATGTGATTTTGATGGGATCAGACAAAGAATGTCGGATCAATGACTCCTCTTCTGTATCCTGATGAAACTAGAAAAGTTGATAGTGTTTCATACCAAGCTCTGGGTGATTGTTTTAAACCATATACAGCTTTATTCAGACGATACACATGGTTGGGTCGAGATAGATCTTCAAAGCCAGGAGGCTGTTGAAGATAGACTGTTTCTTGAAGATCACCTTGAAGAAATGCACTTTTAACATCCATCTGATGTACAATGATGTTTTTATGTGCGACATAGGCTAGGAAGATCCGAATGGCTTCTAGTCTTGCTACTGGTGCATACGTTTCGTCATAGTCAAGTCCTTCGATCTGACTGTAACCTTTCGCTACTAATCTGGCTTTGTTTCTGACTACAGTGCCCATGTCATCGAGTTTGTTTCGGAAGACCCATCTGGTACCTATGACTCTGTGATTGAAGGGTCTCGGAACTAGATCCCAAACTTTATTTCTTTTGAATTCTGACAGTTTTTCTTGCATGGCTTTGATCCAATCGTCGTCGTCTAAGGCATCAAGGACTGTCTTAGGTTCGATTTTGCTGATAAAAGCGGCATAGTGACATTCATCCTGAATTGATTTCTTTGATCTTGTTTGAACTTTGGATGAAGGATTTCCGATGATTTGGTTCGGAGGATGACTCCGAGTCCATTTGTGTAAGCGTGGAAGAGATGCTGGGTCGGAAATAGGAGGAGAGATATCTTGGATGAAGTCAGTGTCATCAGTAGATGCGTTTTGAATTTGTGATTCTTCGACTGATGTATTTTCATCGATTTCAAGTATAAGGAGCGGTGAATTATTGATTATAGCATCAGAAGAGTGGGCTATGACATTTTCTGAAAGGATGTCTGCTGATGAAGTGTCTTCTGAAGGTTGATGGTCCCCCTCGGATTGAGGAAACCCATCAACATGTGTAGGGAGTCTCGACTCCCCCTCAGAGGTTGCTAAGTGAAAAGGTTCATTTTGATTCTGATGACTAGGAGAGGGGTACTGAGGCTCCCCCATGATTATTGGAGAGTTTATCGGAGGGTCTGCTTGATTTTCAGATGTGGTAGGTTCTGAGGAAGTGGTTGGTCCTGATGCTGAGATGATTTGCTGAATTGCATCAGGAGAATGGACAACTTCGGCTTCTTTTGCGGTTTCTGATGGATCAAAGAGTAAGTCGTAATCAATTTCAACTGTATGAATGGGTCGATGTCATACTGGAACATCATTTTCCATTACATATAGAATATCTTGATTCTTCTTTCTCCATTGGTATTGATCGTTGAATTCTATGTCAAAACTTTCTTCTATAACTCGTGTCTTTTTGTTTAGGACTCGATAGGCTACCGATTTTGATGAATATCCCATGAATATTGCTTCATCACTTTTGGGTGCAAATTTTCCCAAGTGATCTTTGTTGTTTTTAATGAAGCATCGGCAGCCAAATATATGAAAGAATTTAACATTTGGTTTTCTCTTGTTTAAAACTTCATATGGAGTCATCTGTAGCATCTTGTTGATGATGGATCGATTTTGAACAAAGCAAGCAGTTGATATTGCTTCTTCCCAGAAGGTTAGAGGAAGATTTGCAAAGTTTAGCATTGATCGGGGTGCTTCTACTAGTGTTCTGTTTCTTCTTTCGACTACACCGTTTTGCTGTGGTGTGTATGGTGCTGAGAAATTATGCTCTATTCCTTTGGATGTCATAAATTCTTCGATTTGCTTGTTGTTGAACTCGGTTTCATTATCACTTCGGATTCTTCTTACAGGAAGTTGAATCTTAAGTTTGATTGAGGTGAAAAAGTTTTTGAGTTCTGAATAGGTGTCTGATTTTAATCTTAAGAAGAACACCCAGGTGAATCGGGAGTAGTCGTCCACGATGACCAGGATATATTTCTTGTGATTTATACTAGCAACTGTTGATGGACCACAGAGATCCATATGAATAAGTTCTAGTGGATGAGTAATATTTGAATCGGAGATTGTTTTGTGAGATTTCTTCTTTTGTTTCCCAAATGTGCATGATGCACATAAGTTTTCGTTGTCAAACCTCAGAAGTGGCAATCCTCTGACCATTTCTCCAGTTACCAACTGATTCATGTATCGGAAGTTGAGATGAGCTAGTTTTCGATGCCATAACCAACTGATTTCGGAGTGAGCTTTTGTTAGTAAGCATAGTCTTGGTTTTCCAGGAAACATAGTGATGTCTAGAGGGAACATATTGATTTGTCTTGGTGATCGGATTAAACATCTGTCTCTGGTACCAGTCATAATATAGCTGAATTCATTGTCAAATTCAACTCGGAGACCAGTACTGACTAGTTGACCTACACTTATTAAATTATGTTTTAGTCCGAGGACGTAGGCAACTTTCTGAATGGTAAAGTTTCTGTTTGTCAGTACACCATAGCCTTTAATGATGCCGTTTGCGTCGTTTCCGAATGTAACATATCCTCCAAAATTGACTTCTCTATATTCCCTTAGAAACTCCAATCTTCCGGTCATGTGCATTGAGCAGGCACTATCAATTAGCCATTCATCATCCTGCTCTTCCGTGCTAAAGGCCTAAAAAGTTAAACAGTTAGTTTGGGCATCCAAACTTGTTTGGTCCCATTTGTTTTAGTAGGCATGGAAGATTTGGTGAGAGTTTCTGTTTTAGAGGAAGAATTTGATTCTGAGGTAGGAGATTTTATGATCCATTTTTGAACAAATATTTTTAATGGTTTTGATGAGTAGATATTTGTATTTTTGAAAGTTTTTGAAGTGCTAGCCATAGTTGGTTTAGAATAGTGTTTGCAACAATGGCAGCAAGTATTATTTTGTTGTCGTTCTAAAATTTTCGGAGTGATATCAAAACGATGATAGTTCTGAGATCTGGTTCCAATGACAGTTGTCGTTTGTTTGTTGCTTTTGAAGATTTTTGAAAAAGATATTTTTGGTTTCAAGAATTCATTCACTGGCTGCTTAGAAGTGGATGGATCTTGTTGAGTTATTTTTGAGTTTCTTGTTAGTTTTTGGAAATTCTAAGTTGTATTCTTTTTTTCTGATGGTTTGAAATTGTTGAATGGGTTTGATTTTTGGAGTCGGAAGTAATCCCTTGTGGATATACTTTCGGAATGTGGAAGAAGTAGATCTTTGAGTATGACTTGGAATGTTGAGAGTTGGATTAGCTTCCGATAGCTTCTTAGTGTAGAAGCATTTCTTCTGTTCAAGTTGAGCATGTGATCGAGGTGATCGTAGATCTTTTCTGTTTAGAGTTGGTTTTATTCGTTGTCTGGTTAGATTCTTTCCTTTTCCTCTTTGAAAAATTTCTCTTGGGGAAGAGTCAGATAAAGAATCATTTAAAGAGTCTATCTCTTCATGATTAACTTTAAGATTTTTGAGCGAAGTTCTGATTGGATTTTCTGAAAGACTATGTTGAGATGTATCTTCGGATGACTTGGATTCGGAACACAAGGGTTCAGAAGTCATCTTGGAGATGTCACCAGCATTAGGGTTTCTGATTTTTATTTTTTCAAAATTTTTATTTATAATGATATTGCTTGGGGACTTCTCCATTTCAATTTTCTCATCAACTTTCTCTTGGTCTGAGTTTTCCAAGATTTTGGAAGTGTCTTCTAAAAGACAGAGTTGCTGAGAGTTTGATGATGAGCTATTTGTGACCGTGGTCATTTGTCTAGGCATGAATGGGACTGAAGATATAGACAATTTACTGATTTCGGCAGTGTCTGCTTCTGAAAAGTATGAAAAGGGAATGTTGACTCCTATTTTTGACTCAGAAGTGGCATTTTCTGATTCAAAATCTGGAGTTTCAGAAGAGTTCATGGTTGTGTCTTTATCGTGTTTATCATCATATTCATTTGATAGATATTGAAAGAATGGACTTTTTCTGTTGTATATAGGATAATTTTTATTTTTGCTTTTTCTTGCCCATCCCCAATTGAAAATATTTTCTGAAGAATTAATATTGGCAGGAGATTTGAAAATTTCAGTTGCATGATACAACTGATCTATTAATTTGTTTAACCTTACATTATCACTTCGGGCTAAATCCCTTTGTGATGTCAAAAGCTGATTTGAGTTTTCTAACAAAGTTCTAGAGGTTTGTTCGATCTTCAAATCAGCAGTAAGCTTGTCACAAAATAGTTTTTTATCTTCTAGTCTACTTTTCAACTTTAACACCTCGTCATACCCATCATCTCTTTCTTCCAACACCCGCTGATATGCCGCTAAGGCATCTGCACAAGTGTTAGATATATTTTCTAGAGCAGGTTCTAGATTGTTAGAGTAAATTTGATGTGTATGGAGCATATTACGTACCTGTTCTATGATGCTGACACCTTTGCCTGTCTTGTGGTTGACCATGATGGCATAGTTCTTTGGTGTGTAAGAAGATGAGGATTCTGCGATGTTCTTAGAGTGTTTGGAACTTGTCAGACCTGGGATTGGAGTTTCTCGATTTGCCTGTACCATCATGCATTCTCCAAATCCTTGTCCTCGTTTTCTTTTGTTTTCAAACTGCTCATCATCATCTCCTGAAGACCATATTTCCACATTTCCAGATGCTACGAATGCTTTGACTTTTTCTTCTTCTTTTGCCTTTGGATAATTTCTTGGTGCTCGGCAGTCAGCAGCGTAATGCCATAGACCTCCGCAGTTGTGACATTTGATCACCTCTGATTGTTTCGTTTCAGCAGTTGGAACAGGGTTAGAGCTTATAGCGGGATCTGGCTTTGTTTTTTCTTGGTGATGATCTTCCGGTTTCTGGTAATAACGATTGGGATTCTGATGTCCTCTTTGATAGTTGTTTCTGGATTGAAATCCTCCATTTTGGTTGGTGGGACGATAGTTCTTTTTGGTGTTAGAGTAGGATGGTATCCTGTTGAATTTTTGGCTGATCAATGCGATTTCATGTTGGTATGCTGCTTCTTCGGCTTCGTCGTATTCTGAGTAGTGAGAGTCAGAAGTTTGTACTGGTGCTGGTAGTGCAAGGGTAGGAGATTTGGATTGGATGGATGGTTGGGAGATTGAAGATGATATGTGTTGCTTTGTTGGAGTTTGGTAGTTTGATGGGTAAGAGATTTGTGGTTGAGATGGATGGTATGAAGGTATGGAGTTTGTTTTTTGAGACTCAGTATTTTGGGTTAGAATGATCCGAGAGCTAGTGATGTTTGAATTGGCTTGTTGCTGAGGAATGTTCTTTGTCTGATGGTTGTGCTCAACAATTAAGGCTAGAGGTCCTCCAAGTTGAAGTTGCTGATTACCTTTGATATCCCATTCTTGTCCGATAAGATTGTTGTATAGTCGGTACATGTTGAATGTTTTTAATTTGCCAGAATCTTGAAGAATCATCTTGACGAGTACCCAGTCTTTTCCTAACCCTTCAAGAAATCGGAGATTAATTTCTTGATTGGTTCTTTCTGCTCCTGAACTTAGGAGTTTGGTAACGATTATGGAGAACCGGGTGAATGCTTGACTTAGAGATTCTCCGGCAAATGTTGAAAAGTACGTGTAGTCTGACACACTTGACACCAACTTTTGATCTTTTGCCTCTTCCGTTCCTAGGAACATGTTTTGAAGAAGAACCCAGATCTGCTGAGCTGTAGTACAGTTTTGTATGAGATCGAAGAGTTCTGGTGGTATTCCATATTGAATTTCAGTGAAGGCGATTTGGTCATTGTCCATTTTCTCAATGTCCAAGGGGGTTAGCCTTGGTTGAGAAGTGCCACCTAGTGCTTCTTCAACTGTGTTCGGTCTGGGAGTGAAGGTTGGAAGATGAGGACCTTCCTCAACCGAACGCCAAATGTCTTTGCCTTTAGTTTTGAGATAGTTGCGCATACGAGATGCCCAGCCATTGTACTCAGTAGGAATGAGTATGGGGGCTCGATTAGAGCTTCCAACGCTGTTAGCAACGTTCAAAGAGTAGTTTATCTGCATTGTGAGAGAAGAGAATTTCGAAATGTTTTTACGAGAATTGTGAGTGAGCTATAATAGCATGCAAAGATCCACAGAGGATTCTAAGGTTGTTGCTTCAGCCAGGGTTTTGAGCAAACTGGACACTTAGAACCTTATAGACAGCTATTCAGGCTCTGATACCAATTGTTGTCGCCAAATATTCTAAGTAAGTGCGGAATAAAAGATTGCGGAAATTGAGAGTCCGAAATTATGAGTTTCGGAGAGGGATAAGTCCGAAGACTTGAGATGGATGCGGAATTATAAATAGGAGTTAATACTTAGAACAGATCTTAATAGCTCAACAATAAATAGTAAATATAGACATTTAAGTAACTTGGAAATATAAAGACTTAAAGTAAGAGTACTAGAAATGAGAGAGAGATGAGAAATGCAGATGATAACATAAGAGTTGATGGAATGAGAGAATGTATTAATAAGAGAAAGTATTACATAAAGTCTCTCTAAACCATGAGGACTGAAGATGAACTTGGTCTCCCTTTTATAGACTAAGGGAGGACCTTCTGGTAATAAACTATGGACTGAAGAGGAGACAACACGTCTCTCTTTAGTCAGATAAGAAAGGTAAATCTATTATTATAATACAATGTCAGACTAGGGTGGCTTGTCTATAATTTAATAATGCTCTAAAGTACAATAGACATGCTTCTAGATGACCACGCTTGATCTAGTCTAATCATATCCTATAAGTTGACGTGCTTATCCTTTGCCTTATCTCTTAGATATTCTTTGTTCTTCAGTCTTCTTTGTTGAATGCTTAAGTGTGATATTTCCAATGATATATTTATGTTGATAGTCCGAAATCCTGAGTGGATTTCGGAGTCGTGGCTGATGTTATCAGAGTGTATCTGGAAATAGTTATGTATGTTCTGACTTTCTGACTTGGTTCTGAGTATGAACTTCTGAGATCAATCTTCTGAGTGGATTACGTTCTGTTATTGAGTTTCTCCGAAAGGACGGAGTCTGAAATTCAATACTGAATTTCGGATAGAGACAAGTAATCAGAGTACAGATTATCAGAGGCAACATATATGATAAAAGATTGTTCATTACTTAAAAGCATTCAAGTGAAAGTAAGTTCATTCCATCAATATAGAAAGTTTGATAATACAATCCCAAAACTTATCAAACTACGAGTTGGTCAACGATAATTAGCACTAACAGTTTATAACAGTTTGAATCATTAAACATATTTTGGTTCTTAATATTTTTGGATCATGTTTTTTTTTTTTTTTTTTTTTGCTATTTTGATAAGTTTTGATTCATAAAATAATTAGTTTATAATAGTTTGAATCATTAAACATATTTTGGTTCTTAATATTTTTGGATCATGTATGTTTTTTTTGCTATTTTGATGAGTTTTTTACTTAAAAATATAAAAACGAACACTTAAAAACATTTTTTTTCAAAAAAACTTTTTGCAATCTTATTAATATAATGTCTACAATGTCCCCTTAAGTTTTCATAATTTTTGGAGATTTTTTTTATTTTTTTGATTTTTTATAAAAATAAAAAATAAAAAATATTTTTTTTTTCAAATTTTCATGATGTTGCTTGTTTTGTAGAGAATTAAATTTTAAGAACTTTGGATTTTTCAGAATTTTTTTTTACAAAGAAAAAAAAAAGTTATGGCCCAAAAACTAAGTTGGTGGAATAAAAAAAACTAGCAAACGAGATTGTAACAAGTGTCGCAATGGGAGATGGGGTACTCGATCAGATTACTATATTACCCTTCTTAATTTGTATTACCCACCCACTAGTTTTAATTTTTAGACAACTAGCCCCCAAGCTTTTAAGATGTGTCAATTTTTTCACAATAAATCTTAGCCACCCATTTTTCAAGATTAGAGGTCCAGTTTTGTCCTCACAGTCCTCACCGAAATTGGAGTCCTCACCTGATCCTGATTTATATATATATATATATATATATATATATATATATATATATATATATATATATATATATATATATATATATATATATATATATATATATATATATATATATATATATATATATATATATATATGATGTGAAATACTAGCAAAAAGAAAAAAAATAATAATAAAACTTTATCGATCATGATTATGTTCTTAGAATCTAACGTTTGCATGTTTTACTTTGACCGATAATGCTTGCAAGCTGGATTTAAATACAAATCAAACCAACAATTGTATCCATCCTGTATTTATAATATATCTAATATATTATACAACATACATATATGCGATTCGATTCAATCAACCGTATTATCTCACAAGTCGCGGCTCAAATCAAAAAGCCCAACCAAAAGCTTTTGTTTCAAAAGTCTGAATTCCATCAGACTAATTACAGAACTAATAATAAATAAAGTATTTTGATTTATTTATGAAAATTACAAATAAAAGTCTAAAATACATAGTACAAAAGTTGGTTACCAGGTAATATAATTATTATTAATATTGAAAATAGACTAAAAAAAGTATCAACAGCAAACATGCTGAACTGGGGGCACAGAAAGAAAGAAGCAAAGCAACAGCTGCACTTCTGCTACCTTCTTCTCCTCCATTTTCTCTCTCACCGTTTCTCCATCAACACTCCACCTTTCTTCACGTGACTCTGCATCCTTCCCTTTTCTTAGGGTTTCCTCAACTTCAATTTTGATTTCATTCCACCGACAGACGATTTCCTTGATCCGCCAAAAAGCCAAACAGATCCGACCAATTGATTCCCTTTTTTAACTTGTATTCGACTCCACCTTCGTGTTTACGTCCAATCACGTTGATTACTGGCGCTTCTTCAACCAAAATTGACTTTTGTACGGGTAAGTCAACAGGTTTTTACTCGGTTGGAATACAGGAGATTTAACTTACGGTTTAGGTTTGAATTTGGCTACAGTTTGGTTCTAATTTAAACACAGTTGACTGAAGGATTGAATGCTGGTTTTGAAAATTTGATTTGGTGGTGTTTTACGGGAATTGAATTGAATTGGGGGATAATGGTTGTTGAAAAAGTTTGGTAGACAAAATGCCTGCTTCACCGGCAATGAGATTTTCTCCTGGGAGGGAACAAAGAAGTGATAATCACAATCACAAGAGAGGGCGTAGTCTTGATAATGGAATAGTTTTCAAAGAGAGAGATGATGATCTTGCTTTATTCAACGAGGTGCAAAACAGAGAAAGAGACAATTTCTTGCTTCAATCTAATGATGATTTTGAAGATACTTTCGGTAATTTCTAAAGCTTTTCTTCATATGGATATTCAAAACAATACACTTTTATATCCAAATTGCTCATTTGAAAGATATATAAATGACATTTGTTACTTATTTGGGCTCTTTTGTTGTCTAATTGCATTTTTTCAGTGACAAAGTTGCACGATTTCTCTGATCACAAGCTTGGAATAAACATTGGTGCTCGAGGAGAAAGCAGTGACTTCCTCAATACAGAAGAGGAAAAGAATGATTATGAATGGTTAGTAGTCATTTGCTTCTTATGCTATCTTCTTGGAATGGAAAAATTATGGAAAATCTATCCCTATTAATTGGATCTCTTTCTATCTTTATTCCATGTCTTCTATTATATCAAGTTAATTGCTCCCTGGTTTTTATACTGATTTTGTTTATGTGAATGAAGGTTAATAACTCCTCCTGATACCCCTTTGTTTACCTCATTGGATGATGAGCCACCTCAAGTTATTCTTCCACAACGGGGAAGACCGCGAGCTCAATCCATCTCATTCTCAAGATCATCCACAGTAAGTCGTTTTTTTGTTTGTAAATCTAATAAATATTATATGTATCCATTAAAACACACTAATGTATTCATTAAAGCATGTCAATTTATAATTTTAATCACTTTCGTCACTTTAATCTTGAATAATACTAATCTTTTCGAAAAAAAAAACCCAAAACTTCAATTAAAATATCATTCTCTATCTTTTAAACATAACTAACAATATTTTCTATTCTAAGATTCCATGGTACTTTTTTGTACATATACACAACAACAAACATATTTGAATGACTCATTCCATTCAAACATGGCAACAGAATGGAATCATCCATTCCATTCCATTCCTTCTCGGATTCCATCATATCAAACACTGTCTTAATTAATCTTTACTCGATTCCAGATGGAAAAACCTCACAGAAGTAGTAGAGGTAGTCCAAGTCCAACTACCACCAGGGGTATTTCCGGTATTTCACCAAAAAGACCATCTTCACCATCAACCAAACCATCTACACCACCACCATCTTCAAGAAGATTAAGCACCGGTTCAAGTTCAACTACCACCAGGGGTATTTCCGGTATTTCACCCGTCAAGACAACCCGAGGAAACTCATCTTCACCAAAAATTAGGGCATGGCAGGCTAACATTCCCGGTTTTTCAACCGAAGCACCTCCAAATCTTCGGACTTCTTTAGCTGACAGACCCGCGTCATACGTACGCGGGTCCTCACCAGCTTCTAGAAGCAGTAGGCAATCATATTCGCCTACTCCTTCTAGAAGCATTAGTTCCTCTCATAGTCATGAGAGAGAAAGATTTAGTCCAAGGAGTAAAGGGTCAATTGCGTCTTCTGTTGATGATGACGTGGAATCGATTCCTTCGGTTGTTAAGAAAGTTAGTAATTTTCGGAATAATAATAAAGCTTCTTTTTCACAAAAGACAAGTAGGACGGTTTCTTCTAGCCCTGCTCCAAAAAGACCGTTTGACCTCGCACTTCGACAAATGGTATTTATTTGACTACCCTTTTTTTTAATAAATTTATTTAGAATAAATAGTAGTTTTTTATTTTGTTTTTTCATTACGTAAAAGTGGCTAAATGGATAATGATGTCTGTCTGGATAAAGTGTTGTATGCGTAAGGTTTGTTAGTAAACCGTCTGAATAAGACTAAATGACCATTTTACGCTTACCCTCCAAAAAACAAATTTCAGAATATTCATCAATTTTAATGTGAGAGAAAAAAATAAGAAGGGGAAATAGGTAGAGGTTAGTGTCTTAATACATTAAGCAGGATAAATAATAAGAAGGGGAACGAGACTAAATGACCGTTTTACCCTTACATTCCTATGTTATATCTAAATAAGAAGGGGAACGAGACTAAATGACCGTTTTACCCTTACACTCCTATGTTTTATCTAAATAAGAAGGGGAACGAGACTAAATGACCGTTTTACCCTTACTATGTTTTATCTAAGTGTCATTGCCATTTTTCAAATTACTAGCGACTTAAGAGAATAACATTGTTAAAAAAATTTTAATGTTTTTTTGTAGGATCAAAAAAGGGGCCCTCAAAACATGTTCAGACCACTTCTCACCAGTGTCCCAAGTACAACATTTTATGCAGGAAAAACAACTCCTGTTTGGAATTCATCCGTGACAACAAGTAGCAATGCAAGTTCTGATTTAGCCACAAGTTATGCACATGAAATTGAAGAAACCGAACTCAATGATGATGATGATGTAACTAGTCAATATTACATACCAGATTCATCTACTCTCGATGACCAAATACTCATATCCAAAAAAACCGATTCTATTAATGAAGACACGGGCCATGAAATGCACGAAATTTCACCGAGTCTTGAGTTTGACGATTTCAAATACGGGTCTGAAAATCTTGTGGATTTTGAGACCGAGACTTGTGTTGTTTTGGATGATTTAAAAGAGACGGAAGTTGATACGTTTGTTTGTTCTAGATGTGCTTGTAGATACTCTGATATCAATACAACAAAAGAGGAAATTAAACTTTGTGAAAATTGCCAAAATTCCCAATTTGCCCTTGTGTCAGATGAAGATCGAATGAATCCGGTTGAAGTTGGATCCCCAAAAGTGACTCAATTTGAAAAAAATCAAGATTTAGGTTTTGTAGAGCCAATTGAGACACATTTGGAGGAAAAAGAACCGACAAAAGTCAACCATCAAGTGATTCAAGTCAAAAGTCAACCAAGTTGTAGTGATGTGGGGATTGACCAAATTCAACATGGGGTTGACCTTTCGGATTCGAATGTTGACTCTTTAGTAACGGTCGGGAATGACCAAATTGAACATACGGTTGACTTTTCGGATTCGAATGTTGACTCGTTGGAAAAGTCAAATAGTGTAAAGGGGGTTGGTGTTGTGAGAAGCGGGAATTTTTCATCGAGTAGTATTTCGTACGATGATTTTTCGTATGTGAGGGAGAGTACAAATAGCATGAGAAGCTCTTTAGGACGCGGGAGTTTATCCGCTTCATCGTCTTTTGACTTTGGTCAAAGCACGCATACCGACACTCGTTTTACTTTCAACCGTCAATCGAGCAACAAAAAACCCGAAACCGAAAATTACAAACATAGACGTAGCGTGTCGTCTTTTTCCGGAAGCTCTAGTCATGCTTTTCATCCCTCAAGTGTTGAAACAAGCACGCTTGATTCGTTCGAGGTATCTACCGACCACGTAGAAAAAGACGTTGCTGACGTGGCACCCCAAGGTGAAAACAATGTATGTATGGAAAATAAAGATGTTAATAACGAACAAGTGGAAATTGGTTCGACGTTGAATCAAAGTGAAACCGGTTTTGATGATTTAGGGGAAGTTTTGTTGCCGGAATCTTCAAATTTTGAAGATTTGGGAAAGGTTGATAGTGAGGAAGATGAAAGTGTAAATGTTGTTACGGAAGTTGAAGAATTGAGTGTGATTTCGGAAGGAGAAGTTGATGACACGTGTTGTTCTTCTCCTGTTTTTTCGGAATGTAATGTTTCTCATAATTCAGAGAGCTTCATTGAACAAGTACGTGACTTTACGGATGTTAATGGTAAAGATGTGGTCATGGATGGTGAAACCTCAAATCATTCAAGCAGCAAAATCGGTACGTATATACCTTTTTAGTTATAATTTACAAGTTTAACCCCTAAAGTTTCATCATTTACATGTATTACAATTTTTTTTAAATTATCCTTCGTTTTAGGTTTTAGTTTTGAGACTTGGCCCCTTTTTATTTGATTATTTGGCGATTAAACTCTTATGTATTATTTAAGGAAAATTACAGTAACTTATTATTTTAATATAATAATTAATTATTAGTTTTTATATATAATTAGAAAGAAAACCCGTCCATCCAAACATTTTTTACAACTTTGTTTCCTATGTTTTTTAAAAATTAATATTGTTATAAGTTTTGTTTTCAAGTTCGTTTACATCTTTTTTAAGACTTTATTTTTACGAATTCATTTTTACAAAAGTAGTTTTTTCCAAGTGATTAATATTTACAACTTTTTTACATCTTCGTTTTTATGCATAAATTTTTTATGATCTGTCAATTTTTATTTGTTTTCTAATAGTTTCTTATATAATTCGCTTGTTTCAATGCATAAATATATTACGATTTGTCCTTTCTTACTTGTTTTCTTATAGTTTTTATATATTCGCCAGACGTGGTCATACAAACCCTAGTTTAATACATTTATGAGCCAATTCTTTTCAATAAAAGCAATCTAGGAAGCTATAAACTTTATATTTATTTTGCATACTAACATGAACTTTTTATATAACAGAGGAAAAGTTGGTTGTAATTGAAAGTGAAGGGAAAAATACAAAAGGAAGAAGCCTAACACTAGAAGAAGCAACAGAAACAATACTCTTTTGCAGTTCCATAATTCATAACTTAGCCTATGAAGCCGCAACAATAGCCATTGAAAAACAAACCCCACCGCTTCCGGAACCTTCCGGAAACACCACTTCATGGCCACTTGTTCCAGCTGTAGAAAAATCTAAAAAAGAGGTTCAAACCAAAAAACCAAGTAAACGATCATCGAAGAAAACTAGGAAGAAAAAAGCAACCACAAAAGCTTCTAACAACAACACAAATACGAATGAAGAAATTGATTTACCGACAAAATCGCGTATTGTTTTTCCTAATAATAAAGAGAATAGGAGACCTTTGGAGCTAGAATCTAAATGCAATTGCAGTATAATGTGAGAAAGTGTTTTTTTTTTTTTTTTTTGGATATTTGATTTTTTGGGTTCCACTTGGTTTGATTGTGTAAGTATTTTTGTAAAGAAAGTTAATTAGTAGGTTAGAGATTGTAATTTTTATTAGTGATTGGTGTTTGGTGTTAATATGTTATAGAGGAGAGTAGAAATCCCTAACTGTTGGTTTCTGATTGTGGTGTTACTACTACTACTACTCGGAAGTTGTTGATTGATGTTTGAATGTGTGAGTTGACAGATTAATAATATAAAAGTTATTGTGTTTTTTTTTCTTGTTAAACTATGCTTTTTTCCTTGTGTTCTTGCAATATTCGTGTAAAAAGGGTTCTTTGTTAGGTCGATGCACTGATACTTTTTTGTTCATTTTCTTGAATATGTATTGCGTATGGTTTATTAAAGTAATGATATAGAATAAACAATTTTCTTGAATATGTATTGCGTATGGTTTATTAAAGTAATGATATAGAATAAACAATACGGTACACATTGGGTTTTTTAGAACGGCGGATGTTATTAAAACAACTAGCAAGATGCTAGAAACAGTTACAAAATGTTAGAACAAATACACAAAGACGAACAACACCATATATTCCGGTTAATGCCACTAAGTTTGAATACTTTTTTGTTTGTTTTCTTACACAATATATTACGTATGATTTTATAAAAATAATGACATAGAATAAATATTACAATGCATATTAGGTTTTTTTTAGAATGGCTAATATTATTAAAACACCTAGCAAGATGCTAGAAACAGTTACAAAATATTAGAACAAACACACAAAGACGAACAACACTATATATTATAATTAATAATACTAAGCTTGAATAATTTTTTGTTCATTTTCCTACACAACGTATTATGTATGATTTTATTAAAATAATGATATAGAATGAACATTACAATAAACATTAGGTTTTTTTTAGAACAGCAGATAGTATTAAAACAACTAGCAAAATGTTGAAAACAGCTATAAATATTAAAACAAACACACAAAGACAAACAACAGCATACATTCCAATTAATACATTCCAATTAATACCAGTAAGCTTCAGTTGATGCTTAAACCAATTGAAGGAGATTAGTTGAATTACATCCGCTGTTTTCATAGGAGAGTTTTTAATTTTCTTGAAAATGATATTGTTTAGAGCCTTCCGTATCATCCAAATAGTAAAGTATACGACGCCAAGTTTCAATTTTTTTGAATTTCTTGCTTAACCCACTGATATCCAACTTAAGAGACAAGTCATCTAAGCTCATAGGAAACATTAAAATGGATCCAGATATTCGATATATAAGTTTTTAGTTATTCAAATGTTTAAATTCATGGAATATACTCATATTTGCATCTATTTTATCTAAAGATGGTGTATTTGTAAGTTTTGAATAAAAATCACAAAACGGAATATAATTTTATTAAAAGTAAGTACTACAGACATGGTTAAATTTTGTAAAAGTAGGTGTTACATTCGAAAAACGGATTGCACTGATTGTTAGTGTTTTACGATTTACCTCACATTCCTCACTCATGCAACATAGGACTATCATCGTGTGCTTTACCAAAGATAATGATTATCTTTGAACAAAAATCAAAATTAGATGATAAATCAAACCATACAAAAAGTAAAATTTTAGACAACAAAAAAGCAAACCTAATCAAATAATTTTGAATTACACAATGACCAACAAAAGATATAATGACAACTAAATACAAAGCATTTAAGAAACAACATTTATTAAAAAAAAAGTGAAAAGTTACATGTCCAACGAATATTTATTCATAACAAATGTTCACGGATCACATGTAGCATTACCATATCCGTATAAATATACATCAGCCAAACATGATATTTATTTAAACACGTATAAATAATATGAATATCTCCTCTAAACAGATACCGGTACTGGTACAGGTACAAATACATACAAACAACGGTTCTCAAACACCTTTCGACCAATCATTTGCATCCTAATACGGCTGAGAAAACCCTTTTCATCTCAACCCTAACATCACCAACCACAGACGATTTCACACGCCAAGCAATATGATCATCGGGCCTAACCAAAATGGCGCCCCTATGCGTCATTTTACAAATATCCCACCACGATGATGAGCTCGATGGTGGTCTAACCTCGACAACATCTACATAGTTTTCCCATGGCGCTAATGATGTCTTGGTTCTTTCATCCCCATTGACTAAACCATTTGGCCACATAACACAAACCTTAACTAAAACATTGTGTTCTTTAGCAATAGATAGTGCAACATGCGCTAGACGATATGATGAATCTATTGGTCCGATTATGAGAAGAAACTCGAGTTTGTCTCCCGATATAAGATCCAATGTGGATATTGTCCCCTAAAAATTTACATTGTATTAATGGAAAATCAACATTCTTTTCTTGGGAGAATTTGGTTTATATCCTTACAAACCTCTATAATTACGTATATATCCTTATAAAATTTGAAATTACGTATATATCCTTACAAACCCTAAAAAATCACATATATACCCAAAAGATTAACTTAATAATAATTAATCTTTAAAAGGAATAAAAAACAATTTTTAAATTAGATTATACCCAAGTTACTAAAATACCCCTATGGAATCCTTCCATAATCGACAACTCCTTCACGCTTAAACAACTGATCACGATAGATTTGGCTATGATCGCATATTCCATATCGAATGATAAGAAATTGTAACGACTGATATGTTTGGAAAACTTGGGACAAGGGTAGTATAGTAATATCACAATTTAATTAGTTTTTAAAAACCATCAAAAATAGAATTACAACTAGTTTTTCAATTTTTAAAATGATTATTAGTATTAAATTAATCTTTTGGATATATATGTGATTTTTTAGGGTTTGTAAGGATAAATACATAATTTCAAATTTTATAAGGATATATAAGTAATTATAGAGGTTTGTAAGGACATCAACGAAACTATCCCTTTTTTTAACCCATAATTAAATGAGGCCACATACCTCTTTTATACCGACTCCCGAAAATACCCTTATATTCATATGAGGCAACCTTGAGCCTGGATCTGCTGAAGGAATATACTCCCTCCTACGTCCACTTGGCGCTTCTTGCTTATCTGGCACGCCCTCGGGTATCAGTGCTCCTTCACGGTACCTAAAACGATAAGGGCAAATTTGTAAAAAGTTGGGACTTAAATCACTTAATTTTTGACTTTTTGTAGTAAGGGGCTGTTTGATTTGCCTCTTACCGGTCCAATAAGAGGTTACGTCTGATTCGGTCCGAGTCAGACCGTTTACTAACCTTAAGATTTACCTCTGACTCGGTCAGCTTCAAAATAAGTGTGACTGTGTCAGACACAGTCAGCTCTTACTCATCAGCAAGTATCAAAGTAAAATAAAAACATGTATACCTGAAACCTAAATCTTCTGCGGGGAATTGTAGTTGAAGGCTTTTTCCTTCTTCAAAAATACGTCTTACTTTAGCAAGCCTTGAAGATCCAACTGGATTATTTTCATTTAATATTAAATCCGAGAGCTGTGCACGGCCTAAACTAAAAATTCCATTTAGGAGACTCTTCTGGATTGTCGAGGGTAAAATCGTCCCTACTGTGTTATTGATCGCTTGGTGTACTACAAATTGTAAAAAAGAAACGAGGGAATACATGTTTAGAGAGTAAAAGAAATTAAAAAAATATATATTTGAGGTTTGAAATGTTACATGAATTTGCAATTGTTGGATCAAGACCAAGTGCAGCAGGAACTGCCATTGCTGCTTCAAAATTTTGGATACTGAGGGCGGTATTGAACAGTGCAATCTGGAAGTCAAATAATCATGTTTGACTTTTTCCTTTCAACAATTTTAATATTTCAATATGTTTATGGAAGGAATTGGAATATGAAGGAATCGCGAAATCAGAAAGAAATTAAAGAATTTTTTATATTTAGAATTTTTTTTGTATCGTAAGGGTATTTTAGTCTTTTAATAAAAAATGAAGAAATTTACCGGTCTACGCTCCATTTCATAAGTGGGAAGAATAGACATTGGAGCAATTCCCTTCAAAACTGCGCTTAATTTCCATGCAAGATTATGAGCATCTTGAATTCCGGTGTTCATTCCTACATTAATCAAAAGCTTACTTACCACTTTTGATATTTCCAACTTTACCAAAAATACTAAAATAAGAAAGTATATATTTCCTATATTTTTATACCAAAACCGCCAGCTGGAGGAAAGCGATGGGCAGCATCACCAGCAAGTATTACGCGGGTCCCACATGCAAGATACTTGTCAGCAACTTCAGCATGCATCACCCATGGCTTTATATCCACCACATTAATGTCTGCCACCTCACGCCCTACCAATTTGAAGATTAACCTCTTACATGTCTACAACAATTTGAAAAAATATCTCAGAATAAAAAAATTAAATCACATGTTTTTTTCTTTCTAGAAGAATCCGTTTTTTTTTTAACAAAAAGTACCTCAGATGTGAAATCTTCAAAATTCTGTTGTGGTGGATAGAATGGTGTCTGTAAAAAATGTATCAGAGAAATAAATATCATTTTTGGATTTTAGTTGCTAAAAAAACTAATAAAATAGGAATAAAAAAAGAAAGTCGAATGCAAGAAATAGCAACGTGCTTCTATCACTTTGTTTTTTTATAGCGTTCTACTTTCACTTTTTTTTTTCTATTACAGCATTAAACTCTAAAAAATGTTATTGGGATATATTCAAGAAAGTCCTTACGTGTTGACCCTATATTCGATTAAGCCCTAATTGTTTTTTTATATTCAATTAAGCCCAACTATTTGTTATATGTTTACAACTTTAGTTATACATAAAAAGAAAATCCTTACATTTTGACCCTTTTAACAATTTAGAGTTGAATTTTCAGTTTTTATTCAATTAAGTCCTTACATTTTGACCATATACATCATCAGTTGTAAAAATATAAAAACGGCATAACTAGCTACTATCCAAAATTGTAAACATTTAACAAAATGTTGGGCTTAATTGAATAAAAAAAAAAAAACAAGTAGGGCTTAATCGAATATAGCGTCAAAATATAAGGACTTTCCTGAATATATACAGAGTAATTTCACATTTTTAAATGGGTAGATGTAGATCTTTCCAAGTATAATGTTCTAATAAGAAAAAGAAAAAAAAAGTAAAATGCTATAACTTGGTAGTAGATTATAAGAAAAAAGTTGAAAGTAGAATGCTGTAGAAGGAAGGTAATAGAAAGAAACAAAAGTAGGATGCTATAAAACACAAACAAATGAAAGTAGATTGCTATTTCTTGCATTTAGCCATAAAGAAAAAAAAAGGAAATCTCCAATAAAGTCCCAAATTAATTTTTATTGACAAAAAAGTCCCAAATTAATTTTTATTAACAAAAAAGGACAGAAAATCGGCTAATGTTGAGACTTTTTCGTAAACCGTGAGAAAATATTAGGATTTTATTGAAGATAAAACATGTAGTTTCTATTTTTTTTTTGTTAATAAAAATTAATTTGGGACTTTTTTATTAATAAAAATAAATTTGGGATTTTTTCATAAACTGAGCCAAAATATTGGGACTTTAATGAAGATTTCCTAAAAAAAAAAAGTCAAATAGTCAAAACCTGCAACACGAATTCTCCTTCCTTCAAATCATGAGCAACAAGAACTCCAATAGCTCCAGGATTAAATACAAAAAATAACATCCCCGGTTTTTCATACATCAAATACTCTCCAAGCTCTTGACTAACAAAATGCACACTAACAAGCTTTTGAATATCTTTTTCACCTCTCAATTCTATTCCAACAAGATTTCTGACTGTACTACCCGCACCATCTGCACCAATCAAAAACCGACACGCGATCTGATTCTCTGTGTGTTTCCCTTCCTTTAAAGATGATGTGGTCACATTAATGAAGTCATCATTTGCATCAATTGATACACAATTGTGTCCCATTAGTATTTGCTTGTCCCCCAAGGGATTTTGATCCAACGGTTCGTGTGTACGGATTGTGAATCCAAGGGTTTTAAGTTGTTTGAGTAGTAATTTGTTAAGTTTGTATTGTGAGAAATGTGCTACGGATACTGGGCTAATAAAATCATCAAAATCTGCATATGAGAGAATAATAAGCACTTGAGGAATCAGAACACTGAAAGTAGAATCTTTATTTTCTTTGTACATGGGTTGAATGGATTGTTTTTTACTTGTTGTTTCTTGATTATTTAAAGAATTATTAACATATATTGTTGATAAAAGTGTTGACTTTTTGGTTTCTTGATCTGTAAATGGTTGACTATCTTTGTCTTTTAACATTTATTAGTTACTTTTCTGACGATAAGAATTATTTTTGTAGAAAGTGACTTGTTCTATAACATTAAGTTAATTAGAAATGTATAAGCGTAAACTTCTTTGTGTTACATATTTCAAATCATGAAAAAGAAATTAAATTTATTGATTCCACGATATCAAAAAATTTATACAATTGTTTTTATAATGATAAATTTTCTTTATAAATGATTATATTGAAGAATTCTTGATAGAAGCGCATCAACCTTTTTGTACTACACATTTCAAAACATGACAAAAACGTTATTTGTCGTATAAAATTTACTGATTCCAATCATTCCATGATATCAAACTTTTTGAATATAATTGTTTTTCTAACAAGAAATTTTTTTTTAAACACAAGTGATTGTTATGATGACAGATTTTTTTTAATTAGTTTGTTGATAAGAAGGCAATATCAGCTGTACCTTGAGTTTGCATATGGTCTACAGATCCTATAACAGAACCAGTGAGTGATGTGCAGTATATGAACTTCCTCCAAAGTTCTACAGGTGGTTGAAACCTTTGAATCTCCTCTGATAATCCATTTAATTTGCTAAATACCTGACAAGTAAAGCTACATCAAAACAATCACACATGTTTAATGATGCTTCAATTTCTTCAACTACCTATTTTCACTTCTTGATGAACATAGAACTACAAACCTCCATAGATCTGTTGTTGATAAAATGTGCTTGTGGATGTTTGGAGAAGGTCATGCTTCTTTCCAAAACTGCACACTTGACACCTACCAGAAGATCAAAACCAATCATTCATCAGGCATGTTAGCTCCAAATTTGATGGAAAACAAGGAATATATGAGAAGTTTGAGATAACTATGTGAATTGCAACCGACATGTCCACAAAATAAAGGAATTTGGAGGCCAAAATCAAAGCGATCAATGATTTTTATGACAATCGGGTCATTTAAACTCCCTCAAAAAGGAAATGTCGCATATGATGAAGACTCAGAGAGTAAATTGAACGGAGTACAATAGAATATCATGGCTTATTTTAGGTCAGGGAGATTAAAATTCAAATATCATAGTATATCAAACGTTTAGTCTCCATTTTCCGGCTTACAATCATGAGCACAATTGACAAATTCAAGATGTGAACTGAAAATTCTCAAAATTAAATGCTTGTTTAATTCCATGAACATTAACATGAATATAAATAAAAAACTGAGTACCGCGAAAGAATACCTAATTTGGTAAGAAGAACAGAGAGAACAAGTCCAACGGGACCAGCGCCGACGATCAAAACTGGCAAAATAGAATCATTATTCGAGTAATTTGATGATAAGTTTCTCTTCTGTATATATTCGCATGAATGCTTTCTATGATTTCCATATTTTATGAGAAAAAATCTGTTAAATCTCCTACTTGCAACTCCTAAAACCCCCATTGCAGAACAACATACAGAGGGTTTAGAGTTTAGACAGACCCCCATCCGAATCAAATTTGTTCTGTTTTCTTCGTTTAAACGACAGAAATGGTCCCTGTAATTATAATATTTTGAACTTTAAGGACCTTAACTCTTTTTTATCGCACTTTTGGCCTTTCTTTAGTCTATTTTCCTGGAAAAGATCGATACCAAACGTTCGGTGAATGAAATTATATGTTTTCTATGACATGTGATCTAATAGACATCCAAAAAATAATAAAACTTGAATTTCAGTATATTTAAGCTATACTAGAAAGTTCCTAATTATTTAGATAAGTATTGTTAGTTTTTTGCCATCATGATGAGTTTATTTGGTCTACATAGGAGGTATATGGTTAAAATATTGACAGATCCAAAATATTGCTAATGTTTCGCGATTGACCTCTACATAAATTTTAGGGTGGATTAAGGTTGGTTGTTTAGATGGTACGATTTTTTGTTAGTTTTTCTATGGCATGCTTATTAAACTTCATGAATCTACATTGTCATAATAGAAGATCTTATTGGGAAAATTCAAAAATAAAACATTAAATTTAAAAAAAACGATTTTGACACTGTGTTTTTTTAATTAAGTCACTAAGTTTTCAAAAAAAAATTTCAATTAAGTCGCTATGCTTTCAATTTTGTTTCAATGTTGACCACTTGACCGGTCAACTTGGTTGTCATATGACGTTAGAGATGAGCATATGGACCGAAAAAATCAAATTGAACCAAAAACCAATTGAAACTGAACATTCGGTTCGGTTTTTGGTTCTTAAAAAATGTTAATTCGGTTTCGGTTCGGTCCCTAAACCATCTTATCCCTAAAAGTATTATTGATCATGAAAAATTGAACCAAACCGAACCGGAACCAAATATACATTTGGTTCGGTCTTCGGTTTTAAAAAAATCATAATTCGGTTTCTGTTCGGTTCGGTTTTCGGACCGGGATCGTCCCTAACTGACGTGGCACCTAGGTGTCAAAAGTGAAACATAATTGAAAACATAGTGGCTTAATTGAGAAAAAAATTAAAAACTTAGTGACTTCATTGAAAAAAATAACACAGTGCCAAAATTGAAATTTTCTGAAAACTTCGTGTCTTTTTTGGAATTTATTATTTATTAAATTTGAAAATTTATTGATCGTTAAAATTTAACTATAATTTTTTTATTTATAATATTAGTTGGTATTGTATAATTAAATTTTGTATAAATTTTTTGAGATAATGTCACTATAGCCCTACAAGTTTTTCGGTTTTGATTTAAATAGTCCCTAATGTTATTTTTGGTCTTCTATGGGCTTAAACTCTATATTTACCTGCTACCAAAGTCTCTCTTACTGGTTACAAAATGTTAGAGGACTTGATTAGCAGGTGAATGTCAAGTTTAATCCGCTAGAATACCAAAAAAGCATTCGGGATTATTTAAAACAAACTGAATAGTTCGTTGGGCTACAATGGCATTATCCTGGCTGAATTTTCGTTCATTCTCACCGTCGGTATCGGGGACTAAGTACCAGTCCATGGAAGTCACCTCCGTTGCTCTCGTACTCATAAACATCATCTTCGATATATTATATCTTAGCTAATCTTAAAAAAATGTGAAACTCAGATTCGAAGACTATCAACTAATTAAAATTCATATGTTCATCTGCGAAATGAGCGAAAAAAAACTTGGATCAAAACACCCATAAAATATTTGAAAGTGGGCACCACAGAGTCAACGCACTTTTTCGAGATAGAGACTGAGAAACCAAAACACACGTAATTAACAATTGTTATGAAAGTTAAAATAATTGTGTAGGAGTTGCTAGCAACCACTGAAAAATCAAGAATCTAGTCGATAAGGTGTAATATTTTTGCAGTGTTGACATACGGAAAATAAAAAATCTTATTATTCGATTTGCCACAAATAGTCCTTGATGTTTTTTTGGTTTAAATAGTCATTGGTGTTTTTTTTTTTTTTTTTTTTTTTGTATTTCAGGGGCTTAAACTTTGCATGTACCTGATATTCTAGTCCTTAGTACCTTCTATTACCGGTAAAAAGGATTTGCATAGCAGGTAAATGTACAATTTAAGCCCCTAGAAGACCAAAAAAATATTAAAAACCATTTAAAACAAAACTGAAAAGTTCGTAGGGTTATAGTGACATCATTCTAATTTTTTTAGTAAGTGTAATTAAGTTTAGTCAATCGCAAGTTATAATTTCTTATTTTGTTTTGTTATTTATCAATTATTCGTAAATTTTATCATGTAATTTATATCAATTATGAAATAGCAATAAACTATTGATGCATACACATATTTTTAATGTCATCTAATTTTTATCAAATTTCAAAAAAAAATATTTGTTTCGATACATTATATTTCTAATTTATTATAATATCAGATATATATATTAATTTATTAGGTTTTCTTTGTTATTGTTTTGTTTTTTTCAATGGGTTATGACTCAATTATTAACTTAGAATTTTCAATTTGGTTTTTGTATATTTAATGCTCTATATTATTGTTAGAAAATATAAAATGTAAAAAGTTTTTAACGGTGTGTCATTTTGTAGCATAAATAGATAATGAATAATAAATTACATAAATATTATTAACTTGGAGGAAGACATTTATTTATAGAATAAAAAAGTTTTTTATGTTTGTTTATCATGGCGATGTGGGATCAAACTTTTTTTTATCGTGTGTCATTTTGTAGCATAAATCTCATCACACATCGTTTAATAAACATCATTAAAGGAAAATCAAACATCTATAAGAGAGTAATATATTTTTCATCACACATCACCTAAGAAATAAAATTTCAGGGAAACAAAGCATCTATGAGTAGAGAGGCTAAAATCATTTCCTTTCTGTCTTTATTTTTGTTTTATTAAATTGACCTAGCCATCAGTTGCAACATTCCATGAACCATTAGTTTTATTTCGGGATCGAGTTTGTAAAATTTGGACAGGTATCCACCGATGCTAACTTTTATTTTTTTTCTAAAAATAAAAATTAATATGGTAAATGTAAATATTTATCATGAAGTATATTGATCGAATGACCTATGATGATAATAGAAATCGTCGTTTTTGACCATCAATATTTCATAAGAAATAAAAGTTCAAAATTGCAGTATTTAATACAATACATGCGATTTTGTGGAACTTGATGCACGAAGCCATAGCTCATCTCGGATTGACTCGCTAAAATTTTAAAGGTCAACCTCATTAAAATAAAATTAAGAAAAATTTTAACTATGCATTTCATAGAACTTTAATATTTGGAAATGATTCTAACAATAAAAAATATCTAATGATTTATATGATTGTTTTAACTTTGAGGGAGACATTTATTTATAGAATAAAAACTTTTTGAGTTGGTTTATCATGACGATATGGGATCAAAATTTCCTTCATAGTGTGTTATTTTGTGTCATTTTCTTATCACACATCGCTTAAGAAACTAAACTGAAGGAAAATCAAACATTTATAAATAAAGAGATTAATATATTTTTTAATCTCACATAACTTTAGATACAAATTTCAAGTGAAAGTAAACATCTATAAATAGAGAGTCTAAAACCATTTCCCTCGTATCTTTGTTCTTTTGTGTTCTTAATTGTAAAGATTATGAATTGGTTGCAACATTCCATGAACCATTGATTCACTTTTAAGACTAATTTTGTAAAATTTGGACGGGTACTCACCGTTGTCCACTTTGATTTTTTATATAATAAATTCAAATTAATATGGTACATAATAAAAATCTATTTTGAACCACATTGATTAAATGACATCTATTATAATACTTATATATAAACAAATTTGTTTGAACTTTGAAGGATTAGTATTTGAAAGTTTTATGTGCATAAATCTCATTAAAGCAAATAAAATGTTTATAACACACATTGAACTACGACACAAGACTTACTATGAACTTAAAACTCAATTGTTTTTTAATAGTTTTTAACTCATCTAGGTATTAATCTTTTTAGTTTTAATGCTTTTGGAAGCCAAAACAAAGTAGGAGAATTGTTGAAACTTTGAGATAAAAACATGTTTTTATGATAAATTGACCACTAGTTAACAACAGACTTTGAAAATAATGATATGATCAAAACCGATAAGAGAACCTAAAGAGTGGTATTATATAAGGGAAAATTTAAAGGTTATATATGTGCAATGTAATGTGAGTAAAATAAAAACTTCATATTAATGTTTAAAAGATAAATAATTGACTTGAAACATATTATTTGAATGACATTTTTTTATGAGAGATATAAAGATATAGATTGTAACGTCCTAAATCCCGAAATAATTTTTTTTGTTTTAAAAACGAATCAAATGCATAAAACGGGTTGAAAAATAGAAACCATCCAATTCAAACTCAATATTTAAAAACATATAAAACCGGGTGTTGAAAAATATTTTTGTATGTGACCATCATTGAAATAAGACGAACTATTTTTATATTATCTAACAAATATTATCAGTTTATTTCAGGTTGCATGGATTCGAGATTAAAAACGAGAAAAATAAGAAAAAGAATTTTAAAGCCAAAACAAAGGAAAATATAAAATAAAATAAAATTAAATCTATTTAAAATGAATTTTTGGAAATATATTTTCTAAATATTTTATTTTATTAGACTTAATTAATTTTATAAATTAAAAATAATTTTTCCCAATTTATTTGAATTTATTTCGGATTTTAAAATGCATTTAAACTAAAAAGAAAAAGAAAAGAAAGAGCCCAGCTCCGGCCCAATCTGCGCAAGCCCAACATCCGACGGCCCAAGTCCCAGGTCCAGCCCAAACGGCTGATCCGGATCCACCTCCGCCGCTCCAGATCCGAACCCGCCCCAGCTCCGGAACCATTTCATCTCACATGAAGATCCGCGCGTTGACCCGCTAGCCAACCCGGTCCGAACTGCCTCTCCGATCCGGCGCACTCACAAGTGACACGCGGATCTTACCCTCCCATTACCCGATCCGACCCAGTCCGACTCCGAACCGTTTATGCTCACATCAGGCCCGCGCTAAAACCCGATCCGAACCCGACCACCGACCCGACCCAAAGTCCGCGTGTTTCTGATGAAATATTTACAGTTTTGGTCCCTAAACTTCCGAAAACCTTCAAAAACAACCCAAAACCCTTTAAAATTCATATATAAACCATTTCAACACCATTTCTTTCATTTTCACCACCAAAAATTCACCAAATCCTCTCCAACTTCCACCATCTTATTTCCAACTTCCAAACACTCTCCAAAACACCAAGAACACACACCAAAAACACCAAGAACACACACCAAAAACACCAAGAACACCAAGAAAAACACCAATAACACCAAGATCATCAAACAAGAAAACCAAGATCACCAAGATCATCAAACAAGAACAAATAGAGACACAGTCTATTAGAAATCCAGTCCAACCCTAAGCCAGTTCAGTCAATTTATTTGACGAACCTACTTGATAGACCAGTCGTTCCATAGTCCTGTTGTAAACCAGTTCAGTCAATCTATTGACGAACCTACTTGATATATATATATTTATATAATTATAGTCATTTACATTATTTATCGTTTTATGTCTTTTAATTATAGTCATTTATATTATTTATCGTTTTAAGTCATTTAATTACTGCAATTTATATTATTTATATATCTTTCACACAGTAAACGGTGCAAACCTTTATTTGTGGCGATCAGATTATATATTTTTATTCTGCAACTCTTATTATTTATTCTGCATATTATCTTTAATATATATATTTGTCACACAATAAACGGTGCAAACCTTTATTTGTGGTGATCATATTTTATATATTTTCAACACCGGGTTTAACAAAATACTTACAAAGGTTATCCAGCGGAAGACTTGAATACCAAAATCCCAGACGCGGTACATTCGTGCGGTGCTCCAAGCTCAAGCTAACAATTACCTGAAAAACAGTTAGGGTGAAAGAGTAAGCACAAAGCTTAGTGAATTCCCCAAAATACAACACGATCCATCACATAAGGCACAATCATTTTGGGCATGGTCTCCGGGCTTGCCCCGAACGACCCGACTCTCGGGCTTACCCTGATCCACCCCGACTAGGACTTGCAGACTCAGCCATTTCCTCCCGTTGTCAACTCAAATGCATGGACTCTTGGGCTCACTTTGATCCGTCCGGCTCTCAGGCTTACCCCGATCCGCCATCGTATGACACCCACCTTTATTAGTATCGATACTAAAAAATACATACCAATCACAGAAACCTATATGCTGATGACCAAATGATGAAATTGGTATTTTACAACAAAAGTTTTATGAATTACACCGGAGTTTAAAATCCATGTAACTCACGAGACGTATGGCTTACGCATTGTATGTGTTTTATATGCTATGTACCTAGGATAAGAGGATCTAAGAGCATGAAGACTTAGTGAAGGATAAGAAGACCTTTTGTATTGATCTAGTACTTTTGTTGTTCTAAACTATGCTCTTGATGATTTGAAGTTGTAATCCCCATACTTTTGATGATGTAAATATGTAATCATGATGGTTTTTGATAAACCATATTTTGGAACACTCAAAACTCTTTTTGAAAATAGTTGTAAATGTATAGGGTGTTACACGTAAAGACGTGATTCCTTGTTGTAGATTTTTGACACTCTGCTTAGAGCGTATACATTCTTCCTTGAAACTTCTTTTTGAAGATGGTCTAGAACATTTTATCCCTCATCATTTGGTTTGAAAGAATACGAAGACAAAAAGAAAGGGAAGCATGTTCTATAGAAAAGATGAACAAATAGGTTTATAACTATTAAAATAAAATATTAAAGATAAATATATTTTTCTAATTTAAAAAAGTTAAAACCAATAAAAATATCAATGTGATCCTGGGTTTAGTGATGAAACCTGAAACAATTTAGGTCTTTCTTCTTTTAACAGGCAAACTAGAACTTATATAACCTATACTACATACAAAATGATTATAAACTTACTGTGTTCAACATAAATACTTTGTTGACATACAATGACATTAACCCTATAAATAAACATATTTTCATTTTAGTTCGATAAAAATTAATATTCTTCTTATTTTTCTGAAGTTTATATTTAAAACTTCATCATAACCCCTCACAAATAAAGCAAAAATAAGCTAAGATTGAACAAAAATGGCAACAACTTCATATTCCAATAATGTTTTGTTCATTTTAGGGGATAAATGTTAAAGACAATGGCTCTTGAATTTGTCATAAATAAAAAAACAACTAAGATCGAACAAAACGACTTCATCTTTTAATAATATATATTGTTTAGCTAAGGGAACAAATGTTGAAAACAATGGCTCTTGAATTTGTTCACATTGTGTTGATTTGGTTTTTATGGTTAAAATTTGACTTCAGTGTTGAAGGGTTAGGGACGGAAAATCTTCTCTTGCATGACAACAATATCGTATGCAACAAAACCCTGCTCGATGCTAAACATTGCTTAATATCATCATCTTAGGTCATCTTTACCGACAAATCGCATAACATATTAGTAAAATTCTGTGTACTTTGTATATTATATCATTTTTGTTAAATGGTATTTTAGAAATTTAGTTATTAATCAAAGAGTTTATCTTTTAAGATTATGGGTCAATTATATTTTATTATTTATTTAAGGCCAAAGAGTATAAGACATATTGGCAATTGGGTGGTAGATAATAAAATTATATGTGGAATGAAGTTATAAGAAAGTGGGTTAGGTTCACGAACTGAAAATCTAACTCAAGTTTAGGGACCATATGATTAATTAAACTTTCTTCCTTAAATGAACCGTGGGTTAAATTTAATTGAACAAGCTAACCATTTTGTGGTATAAATCTATACACATCATCCCCTTGTATTATATATTACGTGGTTACTAAGCCACCAATTGAGATTACATATGGTGGAGTGTAAAAGGTTCTCTTGACTCTTAATGTAGTATATATATACATATACATACACACACATATATTATTATTATTATTATTATTATTATTATTTTTATTGGTATTATATAATATTCATTATTATTATTATTATTATTATTATTATATAATAGTAATAATAAGTACTAATACATTGATCATTTGTATTATTATTCATCTATTTTTCTCGTCGTTAGAATTCTTCATATTATTAATATTATTATTAATTAAAATAATTTTTATTGTTATTATTATTTATATCATCATCGTCATCGTCGTTATCATCATCATCATGGTGTTTGTTAATACTATTTATTCATGTTGGTGTTTGAACGCATCATTCAAATAAAAAAAATATGTTTTTGTTATATTGTATGTTAGACAAGTAAGTTGCCGTTTGCTCGTATCCATTTTTTGTTTGAAGTATTTTGTTTTGTGTTTTGTAAGTGAAACCTAGTTTAACTTCAATACAAGAACATATAATATAAATGTTAAAGTAAAATGTTGCCCAATACATCGACATTTTGTTAGATTAATGCATATCCAGACATGCAAATACTTGGAGTTCTAATGGTTTACACGCATGTGTATGCATAAAATGAGTATACATTGATAACACAAAAAAACATCTTAAATGTGCTAGAATTAATATGAAATGAAAAATAAATAAATACACTAAAGAGCATAAACGAAAACAAACAAATAATGATATTTATAGACTATACATTTTATTCTATACTGATTTAAATAAATAAAAAATAATTATTTTTTATTTATTTATCAAACATGATTATAAATGGTTTATTTATTATTAATTAAATAAAAATAATTTAAATTATTGGAGCCTTATTAGTTAAGAATTTGTTAAAGCGGGTTTTGGGCAGGTGGCTAGGAAAGCTTTCAGAAACCTATCTACCAAATAATAAATGAGGCTTTTAGTGATGATAATATGCATTTAAAGGGAAATAGTCAAAATCCTAAAACCCTTCCTTTTTACCTATTGGGCACCACCTACTCTCTCCCTTCTTTGTCTGTGTCGATGTCCAGGATAAATCATTTTATTCCTTCTAGCATGTTTTACTTCTACGCATTACCCCTGGCTTGATTCACAGAAAGTCTTATGATTCTGCCAAGTCACAGTGGGTACCATGTGTCAGTAGTGATACGCGCGCCATAACACTGCTTACACACTATACGTAGATAGTCTTAGCTTCACAACCTGTAAGAACCCGCGAAAAAGTTGTAAAAGGGTAAAATGGTCTTTTGACACATTATAAGACCATTATGTAAAATAATATGTTGTTGTGTAGTAATATTGTAAGAAATGAAAGCTTATGTAAAATTTGAAGTTTTACCGCGTGAATAGTAAAATTTGACCAAAAAGGACGAAATGGTCATTTGACATGGAAATGACCAAAATGTCAAGAAAATGTTAAGTTAGAAGTTAATGGAACATTGTTGCAAGATTTTGGGTCTTAGGACCACTTTTGTAGAGAAGTTGGAAGACTAGGGACTAAAGTGTAAATCTTTTATATAATTTAAATATAAATAAGAGGATTATCTACTCTTATTCTCCAGAAGATCATAGAAGAGTCCAGAGAGAACGAGAGAGAGCTAGAGAAGAACACGGGAAAGATCAAGAATTCTGGGAATTTTGCAAGAAAGATTGAAGTTCTAAACATTTGAGGTAAGGTTTTTCATGCTTTAAGCTCCAAATTCATGAACGGGAATCAAGCTTTGATTTCTGGTTTTCTTTCAAAAATCATGATTCCAATTAAACCCTCCAGTTCATCTTGCTCAAAATCATCCATTTAACATGTTCTAGTAGTTGAATATGTTAAAAAAATTAAGAAAAATGGTGATTTTGCTCAAGAACCCTAAGTCACGGGTTTGAATGTTCAGGTGGTTTTGATGAACCTAAAGTGTTAGAAAAGGTTAAAGAAGCATGTAATAATTAGTAATTCCAAGGAATTGAAGCTTTGATGCAAAGATGATGAAATGGGTTTTTAGCCATGAACCTTAGAAATGGGTTTATGAGTTAGAACTGATTTCATATGATTCTAATGGTTTTGTTAAGCCAAAAATGTCATAAAAGAAGTAAGAAATCAGTCCACAAACTTAAAAATCCAATAAAACGATTTTTGGTGAAAAATAGTGTTTTCGGAAGAACTTTCAAGATTTTTGAAGAATAATTGATGTTTTTGTGGATCAAAATTAGATACAAGTTGGTATTTAGGGCCTGGAAGTGACCCTAAACCAATTAAGTTAAGTATTAAGAGCTTAATGGGGGCAAATAGTGAAACTGCAGTTTGAAAAATCACCAAGAATAGCATTGTACTCAGGGATCGCGACGCGACGACCCCTATGGTCGCGACGCGAGCCCACGGCAGCAGGAGTGTTTCGCTTCTGTCTAATTTTAAGACTTGAACTCAATGCCAGGCTTGTCCGTTTGGTCTGTAACTCATACCATAGCCTTAAAATGGTATGAAACCATATGGAAAATTGTTAAATTCGTAATCCGACCTTGCGGAAAAATCACTGTAGCGGCAGTGGCTAAATTTCAAGTTAATGTCAAAACTTGATTTTTGGAATTTGAGCTAGACTTGTCCGATTAACTCCAAATTTGAAACGTAGGTCTAATATGGCCTAAGACTTCATGGAAAAGTGTCGGAACCGAAATACGACCTCCCGAGAATACTGTAGCAAAATACGTGTATTTCGGAGAAAAAATATAAAATGAGTATTAAAGGTTATACACTTGTTATGACCTGAAGTTGTATTATATGAGACCTTAGAACTGTAAAGTCAGTTGTAGTATGCATTTATTAAATATATATGCTACTTGTATAGGTGGTGCTTCGAACATTGTTGAGCACGGAAAAGGGAAGGGTGTACGAGAAGCTTAGTGACCCGTAGTTACACCAAGGTGAGTTTTATGAGGATTTTTCCTAGTACATAGCAAAATGATATTTTCAGAAAAGAGATTTCCAAATATTTTTAGATACTAAAGTTTGGAAACAGTTTTGGAAGTAGCTCTAAGAGCTAAATGTTTAAAAGAGATTTTAAAGAAGTTCAGTTTTTTTTAAAGAAGTATAGTTTGAAAAGTTTTGAAAGAAGCTCTATATAAGAGCTAGAGATATTGAAGCTAGTTTTGAAAGTATTTTTGATTATGAGTTTAAAAGTTTGTGAGCTTGAGTTTATTTTAAATTGTGTCCCATTTGACCAATTTGAGATGAAATGAAGAAAATAATGAGATAAGAATTAAAGCAAAGAAAGTAATAAGAGTCAGTTGTCCGGACTAGGATCGCCCACATAATCGGGAGATCTGAAGACACTACTGGGATGGTACCTCCCGTCGCGAAGTAGTTGTCTAGCTTAGTATACCCTTGTGCTTGAATCCGTTCCAAGTCACAAAGGGGGGACAGATAGAGCATAACCTAGCGAGTGGATCTGTTCTGTCCCGCGAGGGGAGCTAGTAGAATGAATTAAATTAAGCTAATTCATGAGTTTCAGTTGGTCACCAGAAAATGAGAAAGAAAGCAGTTTTGAGAAAGAAAGTATTTTAGAGGTTGAAAGTAAAGAAGAAATGAAATTTTGAGATTTGTTTCATAAATCAGTTTTAAGCAGTTTACTTGTAATATTTCAAGTTTTGAACAGAAAAGTTTTGGGTCTAAACCCATATTACTCACGAGGCTTTATGTCTCACGTTTATTATTTTCAAATGCTATGTACTTAGGTGAAAGGAGCAGAAGTTGAAGTTCGGACCAATGTATATACAGTAAGTTTAAATTATGCTTTTCTGTATTGAGTCTGTAATACCCCTTCAGAATAAAGTTTATAATAAAAAAAAATTAAGTGACTACTTCATAGTCACGAGTTGTAGAATATTTTTGTAATGTAAACTGTATTAAATGTGGTTTGAGAAAGGGGTGTTACAGTTTTGGTATCAGAGCCATAGTTTAAGCGAATTAGGTTGGAATACCATCCTAGGCTTAAACTAGCAAGAGTAGTAGTAAGGTGCCTTAGTAATATAGAGGTACACTTAGACTTATAGAAGTTATAGAGTGAGTATGACTGTTATAAAAGTGCAGTCAAGATAGGAAGATAACATGCTACCGCTTACAAAATACTATATAGAAATGTGTATTAAACAGAAATTTTGTTTTATCTATATAGTAATGGAAGGAGGAAGACAGATACCACCAGCTGACAGGGGTGAAGGTAGTCACACTTCTTCACGTGGAAGTGGACCCGGACATGTTATTCGAAATGATGGGGCTGAGCCAAACCCACCACCACCACCTGTCACTATGGAAGCAATTCAGTATCTGATCAATAATTTATGAAATGAGCTAAAGCAAGATGTGAATGACATTATCGATAGCCGAATGGGTGAACCTAGTGCCCATTCCTCACAAGAAGTCTCTAAAAAGACGACTGAAGAAGAAGCCAGCGGAGAAAACAGAAGGAAGGAGAAGGGCTGTTCCTTTAAGTCCTTTATGGCTTGTAAACCGCCCGAGTACCACGGCAGTTTTGAGCCGAAGGTGACAATGAGATGGATCCGGGAAATCGAACAGGTGATGCAAGCTAGTAAATGTAGTAAAGAAGACCAAGTCAACTATGCCTCTCGGCAGTTGAAAGATGATGCTTTAGTGTGGTGGAATACTAAATACGAGAGTTTGGGAAAAGATGTTGTATGTAGCTGGTCATGGGCCGAATTTATCTCATGTCTTAAGGATAAATTCTGTCCCACAAGAGATTTGGAAAAGATGAACGAAGATTTCTTGATGATCAAGAAAGGAGACTCGTCGATTGACGAATATACGAAGAGGTTTTGTGACATGCTGCCTTTCGTGGGGGAATCCTATCCCAGCGAGCGGTCCCGAATCAATCGTTATGTTCGGGGGTTACCATGGAATTATGAGCTGGAAGTGAAGAAAGCTTAAACTTTAGACGGGGCTATAATTGCTGCCCGAAACGTGGAGGATGTTGGAAAGCGTCGAAATGATGAAAGACCAAGCTTCAGTGACAAAAGAAAGACAGTTAGTAGCAGTGGGAATTCAAAGAAGAAAGGGAAAACAAATGCGGGTCAGACTCGACAGGGGAATGTAAGGAAGTGTGAGAAGTGCGGAAGAGAACATAGTGGCGAATGTCGTGCGGGATCAAACGCCTGTTTTAATTGTGGCGGACTTGGTCACAAAATGAAAGACTGCAAGGCAAAGAAAGCTAGTGAAGTGGAGTGTTTTTCGTGCCATCAGATTGGGCACTATAGTTTCAACTGCCCAAACAAGGGGGAGAGACCGTGGTATCCACAGCTCAGAAGAAGACGGAGCCACAGAAGGTGAAGACTCGAGCCTTTCAGATCACCAGAGAAGAGGCAAAGGAGGCGCACGATGTCGTCTCAGGTATACTACTGATCAACTCAACACCTGCATATGTGTTGTTTGATTCCGGTTCTACGTATTCGTTCGTGTCTCGTGGATTTGGAGCCCGATTGAGAGTCCCGTTAGAATTGTAACGACCGTTTTTTCAAAAAAAAAAAAACGTTGTGAATAGTACTCCGGCGTGAATAGTAACTCCGACGTGAATAGTACCCGAGAAATGAAGTAAGCGCTTACCTCGTGATGACGTCGACGATGATGTCGTGATGACCTCGTGAAGACGTCAACGATGATGTCGTGATGACGTCGACGATGACGTCGTGATGACGTCGTGAATAGTGTTTTCAAGCCCTATAAATAGAGGCCTAACTTCTTCATTTCAACCCACAACAAACACCAAACAACCTTACGATATCGATGAGTGTTCTGGTGAGGAAAATAGGTCGGGAGGAGTTAGGAGCGAGCGGTAGCTGGTAACGAGGTGCTCGGGAAGTGTTGGAAGAGCGGAACGGGAACCGTGCCAAGGCTTTGCGAAAACGCCAATCTTAAGTGAGTAATCACTATCGTATTTCTCTAGTAGTTTATAAGTGTTAAACTATAATATGTAGAGGTTATACTATTCGTAATTCCAAAAATAATACCGAGTGATTTACTTACGAGGATGGTGTCTAGGCCGATTACTTGGGATCTGGTTGTTGGATTTTCCGAAAGGCTAAAATGCTGAAAGGATCCTGCCACCCCAACTAATCTTCTACCTGGCTATCCTTTACTTGATAAATCACGAGGTAACATGTTGGAATTATGGAAGGGTCTAGTGAAGCAACTATGGTATAGTTAAGGAGTAAAGAGTGATAAATGTCTTACGGTGTTAACAGTTAAAGAGGGAATACGAAGCAGAGATAAACGTTGTAGTCGACTATAATCAGGTGAGTTTCTCACTACATTGTGTGGACGTTATATGTCCTTTACCGTATTTTTGTGTGCTTATAAGATGTTTATAAGATGTTGGTAAATAGTACCAAGTTGTATGTATATTATTGATATATATATTTCTGTTATAATTGTATGGGTTGGGTTATGGTGTGTGTGGGCTCGATGTACTGAGTAATATAGAGATACGAGCAAAAGACACTGAGCAGATACGCATGACTCGACGTACAGGGTATGCGCGACTCTAAGTGCTGAGCAGAGGAATTAGATTTACTGAGCAGATACGTATAGGAGGTTTTAATCCAATATACTGGGTAGAGCAGATTATGTGACGTGTGGTTGTATTTTTCCTGTTAGGGGTAAAGTATGTGTAGCTGATATGCTGTGTAGTTGTTGGAACTCACTAAGCCGTGTGCTTATCCTTTCCCTTTTAAATTACCATTTCAGGTTGTACAGGTGAAAATGACGGACAGGCATGACGGGTAGACACTGATGCCACTTATGTGGAGATTTATGCGGTGAATTGATGTTTAAAATGATTTTTAAATATCTTCAAAATGTTAATTATTGAATAAATTGATATTTATTTAAATGAAGATGTTTTATTAAAAACCGGGTGTTACAAGTTGGTATCAGAGCCAGGGCTTGAGTGAATCAGACTCACTTGATGGGTTTTGATCTCAAGCTTGAGACTTAAAAGTTTTCTTTGGAAATATTTTTACAAGAAATTATAAGTTGTTTTTCGAGTAAGGGGTTAAATGAATGTTGTTGCAAAGACGCAGTGTGTACCGTCAGCCAACGTCAGTGGGGAAAAGGTTAAGTGCTTAGTCTTTGTTGCTATTTCTGTAATATATGTGTACTTAAATGCCATTAAAGTGTAGGCAGTAGGAACTAAATAGTCCTAGAATTTTTGAGTTGGCCAAGTTGCATGTTCCTTGATAAGTGATATCCATAAAGTAAATCCTTTTATGTGAAAAATTTTCTACGACTATGTTCGTAAAACAACCTGGGGTATAGGTGGTAAAATTATGGTGAGAAGTGAATTGGGGACTTCCGGACAAGTTCTGAAACGAACGAGGGTAGGTGTGGAAGATAGTAGTAGAGCTCCTACTATTGAAAGCACAGGATCCGCGTTCGAATTGGGAGTTGGTCATGAGCAATCCAATAAGCTGAGGGTATAACTAATCAATGTGTATGCTGATAAGCTGTATTTATACTATCCAATCTATTGATTGGCAATCATAGAATTTATTAGGAATAATTGGGACGCTGGTTGGGGTACTCGAAAGATTTAGAATCTGGTGACGTTTCTTTTCTTAGTAGTTAATTAGTGATCAGTTGATGTGACTATGGTGGATGAGCTGTGTAAAAATGATACGTTAAGTCACTTTGTTACTAAGAAAAGCACAGATAGTGGATAAACTGTGTCGGTAGCTGGTTGAATATCTAGTTGATATTAGCTGTGCGGACGAATACATGAGTATTAAGTGGTGACAACCATGGATATGGTATCATATTGTGGGTGGAGATTTTGTAGTTGTATGTGGAGACTGAGCTGATATGAGGATTATTGGTGTCATGTGGTTGGTTGCAGAGCTGTGCAGTCGTATGTGTGTTAACTATTAAGCCTTTAGAGCGAAAAGCTGTTTATTTTGTGGGGCCACTTATACTTGTAGTTGGGACCACTTATTAGGTGGGGCTACTAGTATTGTGGTTGGGGCCACTTATGCTATGGGGCTATTTGTACTTGTGGTTAGGACCACTTATTCCGTGGGGCCACTGGTAACTTGTAGTTGTGACCATTTATTCTGGGGGTTAATAGTACTTGTGGTTGTGACCACTTATTTAGTGGGGCAACATTTGGTAGGACCACATATGTGTTGTGGATCTTATGAGCAGTAATTGTGGTGGGACCACATACAAATGTTGTGATGGCTTTATTGGCTGGCAGTTCTAACACACATACAGTTGGGTGTTTGGTGAATAGCTGAGCTGTTGAAGTTGTTAAGAGCAGGAGTTGTGATATGATGTGGTGAACATGTGATTATATGATGCATAACAAGTACCTTGCATCCATGATGTCAGTATTGTAAGTATATGAGATTACGTAACGAGTACTTTGTAGTCTCAATAGGTTGGCCTAGTTGATTAGAGGTGGTTAATGTGTCAGTATTGTGGTAATACCCTTTGAGTTTACTAATACATCCGTATTGTGTTGAAATAGGGAATGATTGAGTGGAAGAATAAGCGTATGTCAACGCTGGAGATTCCGGGGACGGAATCTTATAAAGGGGGGAGAACTTGTAACGACCGTTTTTTCAAAAAAAAAAAAAACGTTGTGAATAGTACTCCGGCGTGAATAGTAACTGCGGCGTGAATAGTAACTGCGGCGTGAATAGTACCCGAGAAATGAAGTAAGCGCTTACCTCGTGATGACGTCGACGATGATGTCGTGATGACCTCGTGATGACGTCAACGATGATGTCGCGATGACGTCGTGATGACGTCGTGAATAGTGTTTTCAAGCCCTATAAATAGAGGCCTAACTTCTTCATTTCAACCCACAACAAACACCAAACAACCTTACGATATCGATGAGTGTTCTGGTGAGGAAAATAGGTCGGGAGGAGTTAGGAGCGAGCGGTAGCTGGTAACGAGGTGCTCGGGAAGTGTTGGAAGAGCGGAACGGGAACCGTGCCAAGGCTTTGCGAAAACGCCAATCTTAAGTGAGTAATCACTATCGTATTTCTCTAGTAGTTTATAAGTGTTAAACTATAATATGTAGAGGTTATACTATTCGTAATTCCAAAAATAATACCGAGTGATTTACTTACGAGGATGGTGTCTAGGCCGATTACTTGGGATCTGGTTGTTGGATTTTCCGAAAGGCTAAAATGCTGAAAGGATCCTGCCACCCCAACTAATCTTCTACCTGGCTATCCTTTACTTGATAAATCACGAGGTAACATGTTGGAATTATGGAAGGGTCTAGTGAAGCAACTATGGTATAGTTAAGGAGTAAAGAGTGATAAATGTCTTACGGTGTTAACAGTTAAAGAGGGAATACGAAGCAGAGATAAACGCTGTAGTCGACTATAATCAGGTGAGTTTCTCACTATATTGTGTGGACGTTATATGTCATTTACCGTATTTTTGTGTGTTTATAAGATGTTTATAAGATGTTGGTAAATAGTACCAAGTTGTGTGTATATTATTGATATATATATTTCTGTTATAATTGTATGGGTTGGGTTATGGTGTGTGTGGGCTCGACGTACTGAGTAATATAGAGATACGAGCAAAAGACACTGAGCAGATACGCATGACTCGACGTACAGGGTATGCGCGGCTCTAAGTGCTGAGCAGAGGAATTAGATTTACTGAGCAGATACGTATAGGAGGTTATAATCCAATATACTGGGTAGAGCAGATTATGTGACGTGTGGTTGTATTTTTCCTGTTAGGGGTAAAGTATGTGTAGCTGATATGCTGTGTAGTTGTTGGAACTCACTAAGCCGTGTGCTTATCCTTTCCCTTTTAAATTACCATTTCAGGTTGTACAGGTGAAAATGACGGACAGGCATGACGGGTACACACTGATGCTACTTATGTGGAGATTTATGCGGTGAATTGATGTTTAAAATGATTTTTAAATATCTTCAAAATGTTAATTATTGAATAAATTGATATTTATTTAAATGAAGATGTTTTATTAAAAACCGGGTGTTACAGAATTGTTAGACATAGTTTTGGAAGTGGAAGTAGCGGATGGAAAGTTTGTCGAAGTTCACCATATGTACTGAAATTGTGAACTGGATATCAATGGCAAGAAGTTCCGACTTAATCTTCTTCCCATTGGAATTAAGTCCTTTGATGTGATAATTGGGATGGATTGGCTTGGTGCCAATGACGCGAAGATAGCTTGTGGACAAAAGAGGGTGTCTGTTAAAACCTTAGGAGCTAAAGTGTACGTATATGGAGAAAGAAGAAAGCATGTGCCAAGTCTCATTAGTGTGACAAAAGCCCGAAGGTGTATCAGGAAAGGGTGTGTATCTTTCCTGGCTTATGTGATGACTGAAGACAAAGTAAAACAGACGTATAAAGACATAGAAGTAGTAAAAGAATTCCCAGAAGTTTTCCCAGATGAGTTACCAGGCTTGCCACCAGAAAGGCAAGTTGAGTTTCGGATAGATCTTGTTCCAGGAGCTTCCCTAATAGCACGAGCACCGTACCGTTTAGCACCAACAGAAATGCGGGAATTAATGTCCCAATTGCAGGAGTTACTAGATAAAGGCTTTATCAGGCCTAGTTCTTCTCCGTGGGGTGCTCCAGTTCTATTTGTAAAGAAGAAAGATGGATCAATGCGTATGTGCATTGATTACAGAGAATTGAACAAGATTACTATCAAGAACCATTACCCGTTGCCCAGAATAGATGATTTGTTTGATCAGCTACAAGGTGCAGATTATTTTTCAAAGATTGATTTGAGATCGGGTTATCACCAAGTCAGGGTGAAAGAGAGTGATGTGGAGAAGACAGCGTTTCGTATTCGATACGGACATTACGAGTTTTTAGTGATGCCATTCGGTCTTACCAATGCACCAGCGATTTTCATGGACTTAATGAATCGGGTCTGTAAACCATTCCTAGACCGATTTGTTATAATGTTCATTGATGACATATTAATATATTCAAAGAATAGAGAAGAGCATGCGAGCCACCTACAGATAGTGCTTGAGACTTTGAAGCGAGAACAGCTGTATGCAAAGTTCTCCAAGTGCGAGTTTTGGATGCGAGAGGTGCAGTTCCTTGGACATGTAGTCTCTATCCAAGGTATAAAAGTTGACCCGTCAAAAGTAGAAGCAGTAATGAAGTGGGAGCCACCCAAAACGCCAACAGAAGTCAGAAGTTTTCTCGGACTTGCCGGGTATTACCGGAGATTTATCCAAGATTTCTCCCGTATAGCAGTGCCACTTACACGGCTAACCTGTAAAACCCGTATCCTGATTATAACATATACTTAAAATAAGAGTGTTAGGAATTATATGATTTTTGGTAGTTATAAAGCTAAGAAAAACTTTAGTTACAATTTCATATGAAAATCAGCATTTTGTGTCGATTTTAGAAACATCATAATTAATTCTAGGAAAATCGTTTGGACCTCAAACCAGTGCACAAAGTTTACAAATTGAGTCTAATACAATTACCAAAAATAATAGTAGCTTGAAAATGACATTATCTATGGTAAAAAATGCAATCCTTACTGATTAGTTCGGAATTGACAGATTAGATAGTCTGTTTTCAAAAATTCATAATAAATCATAGAAAAATCGTATAAATACGTAAAATACATCCCTAGAAAGGTATTGAGATAAATTTCTGGAATATCAAATAAAAACGTGAATTTCATGGGTTTAAAGTCGGCTAAACCAGTCTTGAACAGACTGATTCTATAAGGTATTAATTTCAACAAAGTTATATTATTAAAATATTTTGTCAAAAGTGTCATGCCATTTTTTATTCAAGAATTCAAGTATAAATACCCCCCAAAACATCTCATAAACCACACCAACAAATCTCAATCCAATATATAGAGGTTTCTAAGCACTAGAGTGTAAGAAGTGAGCGGAAGGAAGGTCAAAAGCCTAACGAAGAAGTTATAGATCTCGACGACTGGTCATAAGGTAACTACAAACCTTTCTATAGCTTAATTAGGTATTGTAAAATAATTTTTGTGTTAAGAAGTAGAATATGTAATAAGTATAACATATTCATTTCCAACAATAGTAAACAAAAACTTTAAAAACGTCCTTATTATAACAATTCGTAATTCTGAAAATAATACCGATTGATTTACTTACAAGGACGGTGACTAGGCCGATTACTTGGGATCTGGTTGTTGGATTTTCCGAAAGGCTAAAATGCTGAAAGGATCCTGCCACCCCATCTAATCACCCCATCTAATCTTCTACCTGGCCGTTCTTTACTTGATAAATCATGGAGTATCATGTTGAAATTATTGAAGGGTTTTATGATGCGACTATAATATAGTTAAGGATTAAGAAATGATAGATTTCTTATTATGTTAACAGTTAAAGTTGAAAGGAAATACAAAGGCGAGAAAGATAAACGATATAGTCAACTACAATCAGGTGAGTCTTCTCACTATACTATAGGTGATATTGCATGCGTAGGAAGGAAGATATGTTAGACTAAGGTGATCTTACCTGTTATGATAATTGTATGAATTATTGCTATGATAATGATTGTTTGTGGACGGAACGGGATAGCCCGCGAGCCAATAGGCGGAACGGGAATAGCCTGCGAGTCATTAGACGGAACGGGAAAAGCCTGCGAGCGATAAGACGGAACGAGAACTGCTCGTGAGTCTTCAGGCGGAACAGGGATAGCCCGCGAGTCTCACAGACATATGAATGGTTATGATGTGTTCTATGTTGTGTGATGGATCGTATGGTATTTTGAGGAACTCACTAAGCTCCGTGCTTACCCTTTCCCTATATAAACTACTGTTTCAGGTACATCAGGTACCATGGATGTCAAGGCGTGACGTGTATACACTGTGCTGCTTCATTGGAGGACTGTTTTTGAATGGATGTTCCGCTATGTTGTGATTTCATTAACTTTTGTTAAACCTGAGATGTTTTCATTAAACTTATAAGTTATGGAATTTTATCAAAATTAATTAAGTGGCTTTTCTTATATTGAAGTGTTCACTTAATTTTTTTTTAATTTTACCCTAAAATTTTAGGATGTTACAAGTTGGTATCAGAGCACAGCTTGAGAGAATCAGGCTCACTTAGTGAGTTCTGGACTCAAGTTGAGGCTTAAGAGTTTTCTTAAAACATTTTTACGAAAGAAGGATGTTTTACGAAGGGTGAAGTGAAGACACAGTGTGTACCGCCAGCCGACGCCAGTATGAGAAAAGGGGTTAAGTATTTAATATTGTAGATGTTAAAAAAAACATATGGTATATGTTTGCTGAAATGCCTGGTAGAGATCACACATTGTTGTATTATTATCTGCTATTTGCTAATAGAACTGTATGCTAGTGCCGATAGGTTGCTTAGAGATTTCCACTAAGTTGTATACAATATGGACTGAATAGTCATAGAATGTGTGAGTTGACCTTATTGCATGTTCCTTGTTTGGTTGTTGCCTTAGGGAAGATTCTCTTATTTGAAAGACTGTTTAGTTCGATATTGTATACAACTACGTTCGCGAAACAACCTGTCATCACTGGAGGAAGTTCCGTCTTAGTTAGAATAGCAGGGTGGGGGTGGGATTCCAAGTATTCCTAGAAGGGTTGACATATGCCTTGTAAGGGCATGTGTGTTAAAATTATCGGTGAGAAGCGAATTGGATATTTCGAGACGGGTCTTGGAATGGACATGGATATGTGTGGAAGGTAGTAGTAGAGCTCCTACTATCGAAAGCACAGGATCCACGTTCGAGTCGGGAGTTCGTCACGAAGGATCCAAGGAGCTGAGTATGTGAGTGTCTAGCATAATTAACTTAAATGCTAGTGTAATGTGGTAAACTTTTATCCATTCGATTTTTGAATGTTGATTGTGAGGTTCAGTAGGAACAATTAAGATGCGATCATAGCAGTTTGGTTGGACCGATCATGCTTAAGTTGAATACTGAGCTTAAAGTCTGTTGAAAGGGAGAATGTCAAAATGCTATTGTGGTAGCTATTTTTCATGCAACTAATGGGCGCACAAGTCAGACAGGGACTAGAGGATGCAAGGGTGAGTTTTCCAACTCACGGTTAAAGAGGTGCAAGCGGTACCTGAGATGATAGCGGGTATTTTTGAGTCGACTCTGTACATGCCTAGTGCTGTGTAATAGTGGGGCTACCTACCCTTGTATTGATCTTGCTTGAGTGATTGATCAGGTCGTGTGGGTTGAAAGTCTGGATCACTCGCTCGTGATTGATGTAACTGACGATAAAGGTGTTGACTAGGGTCGCAAGCGGATGAGTAACATATGGTGGTTGATGTAAACGTCTTTACATTATCGAAACATGTTTATTGAGATGGTGTTTGCCCCTGATGCAAGTTGTTGGCTGAGCAGAGTGGGCTTGGTTTTCGTTCGAGAGTAAGGGCTCGTAAAAAAAAGTTATAAATCGAATAAATAGACTTGGACTTTAGTCCAAGTGGGGGAGGAATACAAAATTAAGGGAACAACATGAATATTATATTGAATCAATGAAATTATTAAAACTATAGTAACATGTCGATATATTTAATTCATTACTACAACTTTATATTAATACATTAAGAAAAGTTTACAGAACTACTAACCTAAACCGAAGAATCAGAAAGAAGCGAGAAAAGATCTTCTACACTCCAATCTTTGTCATCATTAGGTTGAATTGTACCTTCTTGAGGATTTGGAATGGGTATGCTTTCAGTTATTGGAGGAGGAGCTCCAAGGTATGGGGTCTCGATAGGGTTGGAACTCGTAACCCCGTGGTTAGGGGCTAAATATTGACCCATTTGGGGCGTGTGTAAGTAGGGTAATGATGAGGAAGGGTTCCAATTCGGAACCAGTTGGGGGTAGTTATAAGAAGGAGGAAACCAGGATAGGTCACCTACAAAGCCTCTAAAATTCTCCTCACTTGTAGGCTCGAGTAAACCAAGGTTAATACTACTCATACCAGAATTAGATAGTAGAGATTGATGCTATGTATGAGTTCTTGATGAAGTTTCCCCCTTTTCCTGAATTTTTCTTTTCCTAAATACAACCTTATGAGCAGCTTGTATTAGCTTATTTGTGCTGTCTGTTAAACCCGATTGTGACCCTTCAATTATCGCTTCTTTTTCTTTCTTTAGGTTGGGTATTAAATCTCTAGACAATTCTGATGCATCGCAAAAATCGTTACCAAATTCCTGTGGCACAAATAAATCTAATAATTACAATTTTATGATATAAAGGAATAAAAAACAAAAATGTAATTCTTTACCTCTACACGATCAATAAGAGTTTGCAGACTCTTAAGTTGTCGTTGGGGCCAACGATTGATACCTAAATCTCTACAGCGGTTTTTTTAACTGTGTCGATCCAATGTTGAGTTCCTTCGCAGCTTTCTCAATTGGTTCGTTGAAGTGTTCAGCTATTATTTCCCTACTTAATAAGTGCCTGAAACCTCTTCCACTGCCACCTGCTATGTTTTCTGAACTAGAAGGTTCGAATCCAATTGTATTATTATCATTTTGGATCATTTGAACATGATCCTGATTTTCTGACCCAAAGATGGACATTGATTCATTAAAGCCAGTGGTTTCTATCGGTAGTAATTGTTGGTTTTCAACCAAAAACCCAGGATTCTGAAATCCTTCTAGATTCCTTTGAATCAACTGAAGGTGATCTTGATATTGAAAACCAACCCCAAACTCAGGATTCAATTCAATATTGATGTTATTAATCGTCTGTAATTGATTGTCATTTTGAATGTCGGCCATGAATCCTTGATTCATGGGGATGATCCCACTACTCGTTAAGGGTACGTCGATGAATGGATTGTAGTCAGATTGACCATCCACAAATGGGTCTATAAATAACAATTGTCAGATGATAAAACAAAATTAAATACTCATAGAAGTAATCATTTAAAAGAATTTAACCTGGTAGAAGGTATGGAGTCTGATTAAGTGCAAAGTCTAATGATGAATGTGTTGGTTATATGCCCATCGTTATAACAAGTTGGTAATATTATTATAAATAGTAGGGTCCTTTTGGGTTACACGCAAGAGACGATTTAGCTAAAAGAGATCGAAAATAAACTTGAGGGGTTAAGTTTATTAATATATCAAAGTAAAGATATATTAATTAGAAACTTAATGGTTAAGTTTATTAATATACCAAAGTAAAGGTATATTAATTAGAAACTTAATAAGGATAAGGGACTAAAGTGAAATATCCACAAGGGAGGGGATAAGGATGAGGAGCACTATAAATACAACCCTAGATCTGAGTTGTATATGCGGCCAAAACCCTAATTTTCGTCACCCTCCTCCCACCCCTCGGTATACGGCCGATTTCTTTCAAAACCCTAAGTATTATGTGCTAAAACTTCAAGTAAAGGTATATACTACATCAACGGGTGCTGGATCGTTGTCTTGGGTGCGATTACATTAGAGGAGTTCTACTTTGGGCTCTCGTCATCCTAACAAGATCAGATCTGAGTTCTAAAAGGTATTTCTTGAACCCTCTTGATTTTACAGTTACAAAAGTGTGCATGATTCTGTGATCCTGGTTGAATACGATTTTGATTTCTGTTTCCGCTGCGTTGTTTTTATGCTATCGTATTCCAACAGTGGTATCAGAGCCACTTTATCATGATTTTGTACTGTTTTGATTCGATTAAAATTGTTAAAAATCGTTTTTTTCTTTGAATTATCGAATCTGTCGACGTCCGCGCCGCGGTCCTTGAATGGTCGCGTCGCGGTCTTCTGTAAAGTTACGATCATTAGGGTTTTGCCGCGTCGCGTTTCCTAGTGTTCCGCGTCGCGTCGTTCTTGGCATGATCGGTTTCTTTTGATTACCGCGTCGCGTGTTCTCGTGTTGCGCGTCGCGGCGGGCGTGATGTTTTATTTATTTTTCTGAAATCAGATTTCTTGTTATAAAATGGTGTTTTAATATTGTATGATTGTTTAGATTAATCATTGACATAGAATGCTTGCATGCTCAATAGGATTAATAGCTAAACACAAAGTTTAAAATGCTTCAAAATTTAATGGATGATTGTTTAAATTAATTATTAACACTGCATCCTTACGTGTTTAATAGAATTAATAGTTAAACATAATTTTCAAAGAATACTTAAAATTTTAAATGATATATATATATTAGAATTGTATCTATATGTATAACTTAAAATAAAAACATTGGTCAGACCGTGACTAGGCTCACCTACTCTAAATGTGTAGAAGGTTGAAGGAGGTCTCTTTGATTCCTAATGATGTCGGTTTTTAAATAGCATTCATTGCTTACCACCCTCACCGCCTGTCACATTTTATCGAGTGGAGTTACCGAAAGGGTTTGATAGGACAGTGTTTCAAGATAAAAGTATTACTGAAAATACACAAGTAAGAAAAATTGTTAAAAGTTAATAGAATTTTTCAAAAGTCAAATTGGCAATTTCAAACCAGTTTTAAAAGTTTAAATTGACCCTTTTGCCAATTAAAAGGTTAAAGTGTTTTAACAAGAATGATATATGTAAAACTAGATTGTTAAAAGTTGTTAACATGTTTTAAAATTATTGGCAATTGTAAGACGGATTTTAAAAGTTTAAGAGACCATTTTGCCAAAAAGAAAGTTAAAATGTTTTAACTTAACGAAACGAAACCCCGTTTTATGAAAATGTGAATCTCATGCTACCCACAAAGAACCACACATTTAACCGGGCCCTTCCGGAGTGGGAAGTGCTATAGCCAACGCGTCGGATTGGACTCGGCCAAAATGATGTGATACTCGCGATAACTCATGAATCATGGGCCGGGTGTCACGTGGGTCTTCGTGGTCGATTTACCATCCAAACTCGTGATCCGCGGCATACCCGTCACGAGAGAGAGGATGAGCATGATGGGATTAAACATGCCATTGATCAGATTCAATGAATCCCAAAAGATCTAGAAGCTTCATAGAGATTGAAGTTGGCAAAAGAGTATTGCCTACCTAAATAACTTTTGGGGGTGACTACGGCATACCTCTTCACCACCAAAAGCGAAATATGGATTCTAGCCTTAAGTAAAATAATTTTATGGGTAATTAATTTATTAAGGGATAATCAAACTAAACAAAACTCTATTTTAGATGTCAACCAAAGAAAGTTGAAAGTTACAAGTTTTTTTTACTGCATGACTTCCTTGATCAAAGTAAGTTCAACGGCATAGATTATGCGTGTTGGTTCCAGAACTTGAGAAGAGTACTCAATGTCGAGGGAAATTTTATTTGATTAAGGAACAAGTTCCTATGGATTATCCAGCCAGATCCACTAGTGCTGAAATAGACGGTCAATCATCTTAGACGTCTAAATGATTCGAATAAGGTTGCTCGTTTCATGTTAGACACTATGATTCCCGAGCTTCAAAGAAGATTGTGGGGTCTTGGTGATTTGACATGATTAACCAGCTTAAGGACATGATCCAAGAGCAGGTTAAATGGGAACGATTCGAAGTCATGAAAGCATTATTTGGATGTAGGCTGTTACTAGGATGGAGAGTCAATACCCATATGTTTAGCATAAGAGGGTACGTTGACCAAATGTGGAGGTTGGAATTTCCAACAAGTCAGGAGTTAGTCACGGACATTGTCCTTAACTCGCTGACTAGTTCTTATGATTAGTTCATTATGGACTTCATTATATAGAACTTAAAAGGACCCTTCGAGAGATTACATAGCATGTTGAGGAAAGTATAACTTTACATGGCTAGGGAATCCAACACCACAGCTCCTAAAGGAGGTGTCAAAAGGAAAAGGACAAACCCTACCAAGGGAATGATTTTCCTAAAGAAACCTCAATACTGAAATCCTGAGGAAGATTTTTGTTTCCACTGAAAGGATGTGGGACATGGAAGGCATAAATGCTCAAGATATCTGACGCAATAGAAGTAGTTGCAAGCCAAAGAGTATGGCACTTCAGGTATATTTGTAATTCCATAAGTGCTTTGCTTATGACCAATATTGCCATTTTAATGGGCAGAGACTGGAATAAAGCAGAGGTACAAACCATGGAGAGCTGGATCGAATCATGGACTACAAGCAGCTTGCTTTCATCCATAGGATTAGGAACCAACTTCTCTATAGTGTTTTAGTTTATGGTTTTGCAATTTGAAGATTGTTGATGTGAACATTGTTTCATCAGATGGTTTTGACTTGGTTTAAATAAAGGTTGTTTTAAATAAAAGTTATTTTGGAACAAAGTTATGGTCATTACATCTATGAGAACTGGTTCACAACAATAGTTCGAAAAGGTTGATTCAAGAGAATCCAAATGTTTGGATTAATGGTATGAGTGGAATTGTCTGGTTTTGTAAACTTGAAAGAAGCTACCAGAACTCCAGATGGATAGGATTCTGGAGATCATTTGACTGAAAGTCTTATGATAACTGCTATTCTTGTCTACATAGAGAGATAACTATGCACTGCTCACAAGTTATTGCGGGCAAACGCTGAGAATCTGTTGGACCTTGTACATCTAATGTATTTGGACCGTTCCGTTTTTCCACTAAACCGTCTAAAATACTCTATTGAGTTTGAAACCTATATGGTGATCAGTACTTCAAGAACAGAGTATTGAATCAAATGAGCAAAGGATGAGAATTCTAAATCCAAGTGCGGATAAAGAGTTTCTTAGTCAAATATTATACAATCATCTAATGGACTGTGAAAATTGTTTCAACAGTCAAATCCACTTAGAACGCTACGAGCATCGTATGGTGTGTCTGAGTTATAATCGAACATAAAGGTTCGACTTATGATGGATTGTATTATGCTTCCAATCTATGTCTGAGGTTAAACCTTAGAGACAATAGAGTCCTAACCCTTGCACCAACACAAAAGGTTCTATAAACACTGTCTGAGAAATATGGAGTGTAGATGTTTCTTCACTAGCATATTTAGAAATTTAGGGTCTTGAGACTTACGGTTTACCGTGTAGCTCAGAGGACGCCGATTAACAGAAGTGTTATTCCATTGGAGTACTTGGATATAATAAGCATTTTGACAACAGTATGATGTTGTATAAATGGCAGTCTTCTATGATAGGAAGCTGGTATTCAAGAAATCAATGGGAGCCTGACTGATCTTGATGAGACTCAAAGGATCAAAGAGCCTGATGTTGGCACTATCACTCAATCAGAGGTAGTAAAACCTGTTGAGACTCAGTAAGAGTTTGCTGAGGAATCTGACATAACTCCATCTCCTGTTCGAGAAACTGATAAAGGACGTCATACACCTGGTTTTCATGAATTACATGTTGACGAAGGTGATGAATGTCTGGTGGATCATTGTGACCCTACCAATTATCGGAAGTCGTGGCAGGCCCTTTTGGGTTGCCTTAAGGAAAGAGATGATGGAGAGCGAGATGAAATCCATGTATGATAACCAAGTTTGGAACCTGGTTGATCAAACACCTGACCTTAAAACAGTTGGGTGTAAATGGGTCTTCAAGAAGAAGACAGACGTGGATAGAAAGGTACACACAAACAAAGTCAGACTGGTGGCAAAGGGTTATACTCAAACCCAAGGGATTGATTATGAGGAAACTTTTTCACCAGTGGTGATGATTAAATCTATTAAGATATTGTTTGTCATCGCAGCATTCTATGACTACGAAATATGGCAAATGGATGTAAAAACCGCTTTCCTTAACGGAAAACTTTCAGAGGATGTGTATATGACACAACCAGGGGGTTTTGTACAGTCCAAATATCCTAATAGAGTGTGTAAACTTGTGAAGTCGATTTATGGACTCAAACAAGCATCTCGTAGCTGGAATCTCTGCTTCGATAAGAAAATCAAAGAGTTTGGATTTTCGAGAAGTAAAGATGAGTCATGTGTATATGTCGGAGCTAGTGGGAGCATTGAAGTCTACCCTATGTCGTACACAGATAGCAAAGTTCTCATGTAAATGTCCCTATCTCAAGAAATATGAAATAAATGAGAATTGCTATGCTATAAATGACACAGGAGAGACTTAATGCGCATGAAGCATTTTGATCTATGGAGATAGAATTAAGTGCTTCATAGGGTTTTTTGAAACAAAAGTGAACTATGTAAATGTCAGTGCTAGTGGAAGCACTGAAGTCCAACCTATGTTGTATGCAGATAGCAAAGTTCTCATGTAAACGTCCCTATATCGAGAAATCATAAATAAATGAGAGTTGCTGTGCTACAAATTACATAGGAGTGACCTATTGCATATGAAGCATCATGATCTATGGAGATAGAACTAAGTGCTTCATAAGGATAAGCTAGAGTACATGAGCAGTCGGATCTAGAGATACAAGACTCCTATAAGGGATTCAAGTTTCTGTATCAGGGTTTAGGACTGAGTGAAACTCAGAGTCCTAGTTCCATTAAGATCCTGGATGAGATAAGTTGAGTCCCGTATGCACTTGCATATGGATCAATCGCATAATGTACGAGACCTAATGTATCATATGCCTTGAGCATGATGATTTGACATTAGGCTAATCCTGGCAAAAGTCAAATGGATGGACGTCACGAAGTATCTTAAATGTTTAAGATATTCTTGATCCATTATAGTATGGGAGAACTCAGTGTAAAGAAGCACACTGATACTAGCTTCCAAAACTAATAGAAACGGTTCTTGTACGCAGTCAGGATCCGGGTTCTTACCAAAAGAGACATCTCAGTTAATAGAGCTATATCGGATGAGGCAAGATAGCTGATCTGATCACTAAGTCAATGTCTCGGACTAAGCAAGATCGATCATGCTAAGTCCATATGTATTAGATATGCAAATGAATTGACTTTGAGTGAAGTTAGTATAGTTTGATTTGTATTGGGAACTTAAGCAATGAAAAACTCTATCTGATATGAAGATTATTATGTGGAGAACATAATATATGCATAAAGGCAGTCATTTCATTAGTTTATCATTGTGTTCCGATTTTGCGTGTTTTATTGACTTCCTGAATAATTTAATTATTATTCAAACTGTCCACAGACGGTCATACTTTTGGGAGTAAGTATTGATTCAAGACTGACATGAGGAATTGGTAGATTGTCCATAGAGATGGACATAGCATGGAGATGCACTAATTCTCATGTGTACTTAATAGGGATTAAGTATTGGAGTAACCTGCACTTAGAGATTACTTCATGGAATCTGTCACGAGTAATTCTAAGATGGTAATATCTTATATTCTTCAAGCGGAGATGCATTGATTCTTTGTCCTGCAGTCTGTTGTGCCTTGGTTTTCTCCAACGTTGTCCGTAACTGGCAGCCATACAGGGAATGTCCAGGTATGACATGATGAGTAGGCAAGATCCGTGTAGTCAAAGTTTATTTGTTCCTTCTGCCCTAACAGGAGAAGCGATATCTATGGGCCCCTCGATGATTTGGTGCTGACAGCAAGTGTACGGCCGTACCGAGACTGAATTGATATAGAATCAATAGTGCAGTTTGTTGTGGTCATCACAAATCTCTATCGGGAAACATAATTTTGAATGTTTGAGACTGACATAATTCCATGTCAGACATTCATAAGGATATATTGTAGAACAAAGGAATATTTTGATCACTTGCCTAAGGGCTGTTTCATTAGATGAACACGGCACTTGTCTTGGATGACATACACCTTACTAGGTTAATGAATATTAGACCATACAGTTGTTATAACAAGTGCAAGTGGGAGACTGTTGGTTATATGCCCATCGTTATAACAAGTTGGTAATATTATTATAAATAGTAGGGTCCTTTTGGGTTACACGCAAGAGACGATTTAGCTAAAAGAGATCGAAAATAAACTTGAGGGGTTAAGTTTATTAATATATCAAAGTAAAGATATATTAATTAGAAACTTAATGGTTAAGTTTATTAATATACCAAAGTAAAGGTATATTAATTAGAAACTTAATAAGGATAAGGGACTAAAGTGAAATATCCACAAGGGAGGGGATAAGGATGAGGAGCACTATAAATACAACCCTAGATCTGAGTTGTATATGCGGCCAAAACCCTAATTTTCGTCACCCTCCTCCCACCCCTCGGTATACGGCCGATTTCTTTCAAAACCCTAAGTATTATGTGCTAAAACTTCAAGTAAAGGTATATACTACATCAACGGGTGCTGGATCGTTGTCTTGGGTGCGATTACATTAGAGGAGTTCTACTTTGGGCTCTCGTCATCCTAACAAGATCAGATCTGAGTTCTAAAAGGTATTTCTTGAACCCTCTTGATTTTACAGTTACAAAAGTGTGCATGATTCTGTGATCCTGGTTGAATACGATTTTGATTTCTGTTTCCGCTGCGTTGTTTTTATGCTATCGTATTCCAACAGAATGCACCGGATCTTCTGAGTTAATGTTTAACTCGGGAAAAATTTCTGGCTCACCGTGGAGTTGCTCTATTGGTAGTATATCTGGAAGACTGTATCATAATTCAAAATCAAACAAAACATTAAAAAGATAATCGAAGTATGGATGATAGATGTCTAGAATGTTAGAGTCACCGAACTCTATTAAGAATGCTTGGTTTGAAGTACCCTCTCCTTGTGGAAAACCAGGTCCAGGGTTCGGCAGATCGCCCATTAAAGATCTGTTTTCCATGACTCAGCTTTAAATATGAGTTCGTTTACGAACAAACTAGTGATAATAGAGGATGAGACTGAAAATGAATGTGGAAATGAATGATACTACATACCTGTATGTATAGTATCTTGCAGCTGGAACCGAAAGGACACACGGAACTGAAAGGACACCTCACGTTTTAATTACCGAAATTCAAACTAACTACAGTAGATGTGACTTTTCACTACCCCAAGTGACAGTTTTTCAAAATTCCCTGCTTGACTCTGGTGAGAACGAGATAATAAAGAGACTTTTGAAATAAAACAAAATTTTATGTCTCCATATATTGGAAATAGTTTAAAGTACTCCAAAAAAAAAAACAAAAAACTTACAAAAGATGATGTAAATTTTATATTTCGGTGAAACACAAAAATTTGGAGATTCTACAAAAATAGACTTATTTAGCCAAAAAAAGTATATAAAAGAAATGTTGAATTGAGGCAAATGTGTGTTGAAATATGACGAATTCATATAAATACGAAATAGTGTTAAACATTAGGTGTTGCAAGTTAACTAGGTTAACTATGTATATAGGTAGATTAGAAAGTACTAAATATGTACTGTAGATAGTAGCCGGTCAAGTCGATGTGTGGGACTGTGAGAAACAGTTAGAGTTTTTTTTTTGTACATCTAGAGTAATTAGAAGAAAAGAAGTATGGAGTGAATGAGAATAATAGGACCTTAAGCATTATTACAGAGGTATGTGAATGTTGAAAGGTAAAGATAATTAAATCTTGTAAAGGTCCGGCAATATGACAAGGAGGATTTTTGAAGGACATAAGGACTCGATAGGAAATACATAGAGGCGTCCGAGAATGCGGATTTCGGGACGAAATCCAAATAAGTGGGGGAGACTTGTAAGACCCGTATCCTGATTATAACATATATACTTAAAATAAGAGTGTTAGGAATTATATGATTTTTGGTAGTTATAAAGCTAAGAAAAACTTTAGTTACAATTTCATATGAAAATCAGCATTTTGTGTCGTTTTTAGAAAAATCATAATTAATTCTAGGAAAATCGTTTGGACCTCAAACCAGTGCACAAAGTTTACAAATTGAGTCTAGTACAATTACCAAAAATAATAGTAAGCTTGAAAATGACATTATCTATGGTAAAAAATGCAATCTTTACTGATTTGTTCGGAATTGACAGATTAGATAGTCTGTTTTCAAAAATTCATAACAAATCATAGAAAAATCGTATAAATACGTAAAATACATCCCTGGAAAGGTATTGAGATAAATTTCTGGAATATCAAATAAAAACGTGAATTTCATGGGTTTAAAGTCGGCTAAACCAGTCTTGAACAGACTGATTCTAGAATGTATTAATTTCAACAAAGTTATATTATTAAAATATTTTGTCAAAAGTGTCATGCCATTTTTTATTCAAGAATTCAAGTATAAATACCCCCCAAAACATCTCATAAACCACACCAACAAATCTCAATCCAATATATAGAGGTTTCTAAGCACTAGAGTGTAAGAAGTGAGCGGAAGGAAGGTCAAAAGCCTAACGAAGAAGTTATAGATCTCGACGACTGGTCATAAGGTAACTACAAACCTTTCTATAGCTTAATTAGGTATTGTAAAATAATTTTTGTGTTAAGAAGTAGAATATGTAATAAGTATAACATATTCATTTCCAACAATAGTAAACAAAAACCTTAAAAACGTCCTTATTATAACAATTCGTAATTCTGAAAATAATACCGATTGATTTACTTACAAGGACGGTGACTAGGCCGATTACTTGGGATCTGGTTGTTGGATTTTCCGAAAGGCTAAAATGCTGAAAGGATCCTGCCACCCCATCTAATCTTCTACCTGGCCGTTCTTTACTTGATAAATCATGGAGTATCATGTTGAAATTATTGAAGGGTTTTATGATGCGACTATAATATAGTTAAGGATTAAGAAATGATAGATTTCTTATTATGTTAACAGTTAAAGTTGAAAGGAAATACAAAGGCGAGAAAGATAAACGATATAGTCAACTACAATCAGGTGAGTCTTCTCACTATACTATAGGTGATATTGCATGCGTAGGAAGGAAGATATGTTAGACTAAGGTGATCTTACCTGTTATGATAATTGTATGAATTATTGCTATGATAATGATTGTTTGTGGACGGAACGGGATAGCCCGCGAGCCAATAGGCGGAACGGGAATAGCCTGCGAGTCATTAGACGGAACGGGAAAAGCCTGCGAGCGATAAGACGGAACGAGAACTGCTCGTGAGTCTTCAGGCGGAACAGGGATAGCCCGCGAGTCTCACAGACATATGAATGGTTATGATGTGTTCTATGTTGTGTGATGGATCGTATGGTATTTTGAGGAACTCACTAAGCTCTGTGCTTACCCTTTCCCTATATAAACTACTGTTTCAGGTACATCAGGTACCATGGATGTCAAGGCGTGACGTGTATACACTGTGCTGCTTCATTGGAGGACTGTTTTTGAATGGATGTTCCGCTATGTTGTGATTTCATTAACTTTTGTTAAACCTGAGATGTTTTCATTAAACTTATAAGTTATGGAATTTTATCAAAATTAATTAAGTGGCTTTTCTTATATTGAAGTGTTCATTTAAATTTTTTTTAATTTTACCCTAAAATTTTGGGATGTTACAAGTTGGTATCAGAGCACAGCTTGAGAGAATCAGGCTCACTTAGTGAGTTCTGGACTCAAGTTGAGGCTTAAGAGTTTTCTTAAAACATTTTTACGAAAGAAGGATGTTTTACGAAGGGTGAAGTGAAGACACAGTGTGTACCGCCAGCCGACGCCAGTATGAGAAAAGGGGTTAAGTATTTAATATTGTAGATGTTAAAAAAAACATATGGTATATGTTTGCTGAAATGCCTGGTAGAGATCACACATTGTTGTATTATTATCTGCTATTTGCTAATAGAACTGTATGCTAGTGCCGATAGGTTGCTTAGAGATTTCCACTAAGTTGTATACAATATGGACTGAATAGTCATAGAATGTGTGAGTTGACCTTATTGCATGTTCCTTGTTTGGTTGTTGCCTTAGGGAAGATTCTCTTATTTGAAAGACTGTTTAGTTCGATATTGTATACAACTACGTTCGCGAAACAACCTGTCATCACTGGAGGAAGTTCCGTCTTAGTTAGAATAGCAGGGTGGGGGTGGGATTCCAAGTATTCCTAGAAGGGTTGACATATGCCTTGTAAGGGCATGTGTGTTAAAATTATCGGTGAGAAGCGAATTGGATATTTCGAGACGGGTCTTGGAATGGACATGGATAGGTGTGGAAGGTAGTAGTAGAGCTCCTACTATCGAAAGCACAGGATCCACGTTCGAGTCGGGAGTTCGTCACGAAGGATCCAAGGAGCTGAGTATGTGAGTGTCTAGCATAATTAACTTAAATGCTAGTGTAATGTGGTAAACTTTTATCCATTCGATTTTTGAATGTTGATTGTGAGGTTCAGTAGGAACAATTAAGATGCGATCATAGCAGTTTGGTTGGACCGATCATGCTTAAGTTGAATACTGAGCTTAAAGACTGTTGAAAGGGAGAATGTCAAAATGCTATTGTGGTAGCTATTTTTCATGCAACTAATGGGCGCACAAGTCAGACAGGGACTAGAGGATGCAAGGGTGAGTTTTCCAACTCACGGTCAAAGAGGTGCAAGCGGCGCCTGAGATGATAGCGGGTATTTTTGAGTCGACTCTGTACATGCCTAGTGCTGTGTAATAGTGGGGCTACCTACCCTTGTATTGATCTTGCTTGAGTGATTGATCAGGTCGTGTGGGTTGAGAGTCTGGATCACTCGCTCGTGATTGATGTAACTGACGATAAAGGTGTTGACTAGGGTCGCAAGCGGATGAGTAACATATGGTGGTTGATGTAAACGTCTTTACATTATCGAAACATGTTTATTGAGATGGTGTTTGCCCCTGATGCAAGTTGTTGGCTGAGCAGAGTGGGCTTGGTTTTCGTTCGAGAGTAAGGGCTCGTAAAAAAAAATTATAAATCGAATAAATAGACTTGGACTTTAGTCCAAGTGGGGGAGGAATACAAAATTAAGGGAACAACATGAATATTATATTGAATCAATGAAATTATTAAAACTATAGTAACATGTCGATATATTTAATTCATTACTACAACTTTATATTAATACATTAAGAAAAGTTTACAGAACTACTAACCTAAACCGAAGAATCAGAAAGAAGCGAGAAAAGATCTTCTACACTCCAATCTTTGTCATCATTAGGTTGAATTGTACCTTATTGAGGATTTGGAATGGGTATGCTTTCAGTTATTGGAGGAGGAGCTCCAAGGTATGGGGTCTCGATAGGGTTGGAACTCGTAACCCCGTGATTAGGGGCTAAATATTGACCCATTTGGGGCGTGTGTAAGTAGGGTAATGATGAGGAAGGGTTCCAATTCGGAACCAGTTGGGGGTAGTTATAAGAAGGAGGAAACCAGGCTAGGTCACCTACAAAGCCTCTAAAATTCTCCTCACTTGTAGGCTCGAGTAAACCAGGGTTAATACTACTCATACCAGAATTAGATAGTAGAAATTGATGCTATGTATGAGTTCTTGATGAAGTTTCCCCCTTTTCCTGAATTTTTCTTTTCCTAAATACAACCTTATGAGCAGCTTGTATTAGCTTCTTTGTACTGTCTGTTAAACCCGATTGTGACCCTTCAATTATCGCTTCTTTTTCTTTCTTTAGGTTGGGTATTAAATCTCTAGACAATTCTGATGCATCGCAAAAATCGTTACCAAATTCCTGTGGCACAAATAAATCTAATAATTACAATTTTATGATATAAAGGAATAAAAAACAAAAATGTAATTCTTTACCTCTACACGATCAATAAGAGTTTCCAGACTCTTAAGTTGTCGTTAGGGCCAACGATTGATACCTAAATCTCTACAGCGTTTTTTTAACTGTGTCGATCCAATGTTGAGTTCCTTCGCAGCTTTCTCAATTGGTTCGTTGAAGTGTTCAGCTATTATTTCCCTACTTAATAAGTGCCTGAAACCTCTTCCACTGCCACCTGCTATGTTTTCTGAACTAGAAGGTTCGAATCCAATTGTATTGTTATCATTTTGGATCATTTGAACATGATCCTGATTTTCTGACCCAAAGATGGACATTGATTCATTAAAGCCAGTGGTTTCTATCGGTAGTAATTGTTGGTTTTCAACCAAAAACCCAGGATTCTGAAATCCTTCTAGATTCCTTTGAATCAACTGAAGGTGATCTTGATATTGAAAACCAACCCCAAACTCAGGATTCAATTCAATATTGATGTTATTAATCGTCTGTAATTGATTGTCATTTTGAATGTCGGCCATGAATCCTTGATTCATGGGGATGATCCCACTACTCGTTAAGGGTACGTCGATGAATGGATTGTAGTCAGATTGACCATCCACAAATGGGTCTATAAATAACAATTGTCAGATGATAAAACAAAATTAAATACTCATAGAAGTAATCATTTAAAAGAATTTAACCTGGTAGAAGGTATGGAGTCTGATCAAGTGCAAAGTCTAATGATGAATGCACCGGATCTTCTGAATTAATGTTTAACTCGGGAAAAATTTCTGGCTCACCGTGGAGTTGCTCTATTGGTAGTATATCTGGAAGACTGTATCATAATTCAAAATCAAACAAAACATTAAAAAGATAATCGAAGTATGGATGATAGATGTCTAGAATGTTAGAGTCACCGAACTCTATTAAGAATGCTTCGTTTGAAGTACCCTCTCCTTGTGGAAAACCAGGTCCAGGGTTCGGCAGATCGCCCATTAAAGATCTGTTTTCCATGACTCAGCTTTAAATATGAGTTCGTTTACGAACAAACTAGTGATAAGAGAGGATGAGACTGAAAATGAATGTGGAAATGAATGATACTACATACCTGTATGTATAGTATCTTGCAGCTGGAACCGAAAGGACACACGGAACTGAAAGGACACCTCACGTTTTAATTACCGAAATTCAAACTAACTACAGTAGATGTGACTTTTCACTACCCCAAGTGACATTTTTTCAAAATTCTCTGCTTGACTCTGGTGAGAACGAGATAATAAAGAGACTTTTGAAATAAAACAAAATTTTATGTCTCCATATAATGGAAATAGTTTAAAGTACTCCAAAAAAAAAACAAAACAAAAAAAACAAAAAACTTACGAAAGATGATGTAAATTTTATATTTCGGTGAAACACAAAAATTTGGAGATTCTACAAAAATAGACTTATTTAGCCAAAAAAAGTATATAAAAGAAATGTTGAATTGAGGCAAATGTGTGTTGAAATATGACGAATTCATATAAATACGAAATAGTGTTAAACATTAGGTGTTGCAAGTTAACTAGGTTAACTATGTATATAGGTAGATTAGAAAGTACTAAATATGTACTGTAGATAGTAGCCGGTCAAGTCGATGTGTGGGACTGTGAGAAACAGTTAGAGTTTTTTTTTGTACATCTAGAGTAATTAGAAGAAAAGAAGTATGGAGTGAATGAGAATAATAGGACCTTAAGCATTATTACAGAGGTATGTGAATGTTGAAAGGTAAAGATAATTAAATCTTGTAAAGGTCCGGCAATAAGACAAGGAGGATTTTTGAAGGACATAAGGACTCGATAGGAAATACATAGAGGCGTCCGAGAATGCGGATTTCGGGACGAAATCCAAATAAGTGGGGGAGACTTGTAAGACCCGTATCCTGATTATAACATATATACTTAAAATAAGAGTGTTAGGAATTATATGATTTTTGGTAGTTATAAAGCTAAGAAAAACTTTAGTTACAATTTCATATGAAAATCAGCATTTTGTGTCGTTTTTAGAAAAATCATAATTAATTCTAGGAAAATCGTTTGGACCTCAAACCAGTGCACAAAGTTTACAAATTGAGTCTAGTACAATTACCAAAAATAATAGTAAGCTTGAAAATGACATTATCTATGGTAAAAAAATGCAATCTTTACTGATTTGTTCGGAATTGACAGATTAGATAGTCTGTTTTCAAAAATTCATAATAAATCATAGAAAAATCGTATAAATACGTAAAATACATCCCTGGAAAGGTATTGAGATAAATGTCTGGAATATCAAATAAAAACGTGAATTTCATGGGTTTAAAGTCGGCTAAACCAGTCTTGAACAGACTGATTCTAGAAGGTATTAATTTCAACAAAGTTATATTATTAAAATATTTTGTCAAAAGTGTCATGCCATTTTTTATTCAAGAATTCAAGTATAAATACCCCCCAAAACATCTGATAAACCACACCAACAAATCTCAATCCAATATATAGAGGTTTCTAAGCACTAGAGTGTAAGAAGTGAGCGGAAGGAAGGTCAAAAGCCTAACGAAGAAGTTATAGATCTCGACGACTGGTCATAAGGTAACTACAAACCTTTCTATAGCTTAATTAGGTATTGTAAAATAATTTTTGTGTTAAGAAGTAGAATATGTAATAAGTATAACATATTCATTTCCAACAATAGTAAACAAAAACCTTAAAATCGTCCTTATTATAACAATTCGTAATTCTGAAAATAATACCGATTGATTTACTTACAAGGACGGTGACTAGGCCGATTACTTGGGATCTGGTTGTTGGATTTTTCGAAAGGCTAAAATGCTGAAAGGATCCTGCCACCCCATCTAATCTTCTACCTGGCCGTTCTTTACTTGATAAATCATGGAGTATCATGTTGAAATTATTGAAGGGTTTTATGATGCGACTATAATATAGTTAAGGATTAAGAAATGATAGATTTCTTATTATGTTAACAGTTAAAGTTGAAAGGAAATACAAAGGCGAGAAAGATAAACGATATAGTCAACTACAATCAGGTGAGTCTTCTCACTATACTATAGGTGATATTGCATGCGTAGGAAGGAAGATATGTTAGACTAAGGTGATCTTACCTGTTATGATAATTGTATGAATTATTGCTATGATAATGATTGTTTGTGGACGGAACGGGATAGCCCGCGAGCCAATAGGCGGAACGGGAATAGCCTGCGAGTCATTAGACGGAACGGGAAAAGCCTGCGAGCGATAAGACGGAACGAGAACTGCTCGTGAGTCTTCAGGCGGAACAGGGATAGCCCGCGAGTCTCACAGACATATGAATGGTTATGATGTGTTCTATGTTGTGTGATGGATCGTATGGTATTTTGAGGAACTCACTAAGCTCCGTGCTTACCCTTTCCCTATATAAACTACTGTTTCAGGTACATCAGGTACCATGGATGTCAAGGCGTGACGTGTATACACTGTGCTGCTTCATTGGAGGACTGTTTTTGAATGGATGTTCCGCTATGTTGTGATTTCATTAACTTTTGTTAAACCTGAGATGTTTTCATTAAACTTATAAGTTATGGAATTTTATCAAAATTAATTAAGTGGCTTTTCTTATATTGAAGTGTTCACTTAATTTTTTTTTAATTTTACCCTAAAATTTTGGGATGTTTCATAACCAGAAAAGAAGAGAAATTCATATGGCAAGAAGAACAAGAAAGAGATTTCACTACATTAAAAGAGAAGTTGTGTAATGCGCCAGTCCTTACGTTATGAGATGGGACAGAAGATTTCGAAGTTTACAGCGATGCCTCGCATCGGGGGCTTGGCTGTGTGTTAATGCAGAGAGGGAAGGTTATAGCATACGCTTCCAGACAGTTGAAAGACCCAGAAACAAAGTACACAACCCACGATTTAGAGCTTGCAGCGATCGTATTTGCCTTGAAGATTTGGAGACATTACTTGTATGGTACAAAGTGCAAGCTATTTACTGATCACAAGAGTTTACAATATGTGTTCTCTCAAAAAGAGTTGAACATGAGACAGAGCAGATGGCTAGAGTTGATCAGTGATTATGATTGTGAGATTGTGTACCATCCTGGTAAAGCAAATGTAGTAGCAGATGCATTGAGTAGAAAAGTTACTGAGAAAAAAAATCAAGGCAAGATCGATGCGAATAGAACTAGTGTCCAGCATTATAGAACAGATTAAAGCAGCTCAACAGAAAGTTGAAGAAAGTGGAGATTTGAAAGATGAGAAACTAGAAAAAGATATACGGTTTGAGACCAATAGTCAAGGATTAAAGACTTTTAGAAATGCATTTGGGTGCCGAAAGCAGGAGGTTTGAGAAAGCTGATTTTAGAAGAGTCGCATAAGTCAAAGTATTCCATACATCCAGGGAGTACCAAGACTTATCAAGATTTGAGAAGACAGTACTGGTGGCCTGGAATGAAGAAGAGGATAGCTAAGTACATCTCCAAGTGTGTCATTTGTGCACAAGTTAAGGCGGAACATCAGGTCCCGCATGGAGATGCTCAGTCATTGCACATTCCAGCCGGAAAGTGGGAAGATGTAACCATGGACTTTATTGTCGGGTTACCAAGAACGAGAAGAGGTTATGATTGTATATGGGTCATAGTGGACCGGTTGACCAAGAGTGCACTGTTTCTAGCCATAAAAGAAACTACTCTATTGGAGAAATTAGCCCAGTTGTATATAGATGAAGTGTTAAGAAGATATGGTGCACCGTTGTCCATCGTGTCAGATAGAGACCCCAGATTTACCTCTAACTTTTGGAGAGCTTTACAAGAAAAAATGGGGACGAGGATTCAGCTAAGTACAGCGTATCATCCACAAACGGATGGTCAGAGTGAACGAACGATTCAGACAGTAGAAGACATGCTACGATCATGCGTGATGGATTTTGGAGGCAGTTGGGATGAACACCTGCCTTTAGTAGAGTTTGCATATAACAATAGCTACCATTCTAGCATTAAAATGCCACCCTTTGAGGCATTGTATGGTAGGAAGTGTAGAACTCCTTTATGCTGGTTGGAGGCGGGTGAGACTAAGTTGACAGGACCAAAAATTGTTAGAGTGACCAATGAGAAGATTGGAGTGATTCAGGCTAACATGAAAGCAGCACAAGACCGACAGAAGAGTTACTCCAATTTAAAGAGAAGACCATATGATTTACAAGAAGGTGATCTAGTGATGATAAAAGTGTCACCGTGGAATGGTGTAGTCAGATTTGGCAAGAGAGGAAAGTTGAGTCCAAGATACATTGGACCTTTTAGAATCCTAAAGAGAGTTGGATTACAGGCGTTCAAGCTGGAGTTACCACCAGAACTCAGCGGAATACATGATACCTTTCATGTATGCTACCTGAAGAAGTACTTTGGAAAAGAAGAGTTAGTGATACCGTATACAGATTTGAGGGTGGAGACTCCTAGCAGACTGATTGAAGAACCTGAAGCAATTCTAGAAATGCAGACTAAGAAGCTAAGGAACAAGGAGATTGACTTAGTACTAGTCAAGTGGAAGCACCCATTAGGAACAAACCTAACTTGGGAGACGCTAGAAGAAATGAAAAGAAGATATCCAGATTTCACAGATTACGAAAGGATTCCGAGGACGGAATCCGCTTAACGGGGGGTGATTGTAAGAACCCGCGAAAAAGTTGTAAAAGGGTAAAATGGTCTTTCGACACATTATAAGACAATTATGTATAATAATATGTTGTTGTGTAGTAATATCGTAAGAAATGAAAGCTTATGTAAAATTTGAAGTTTTACCGCGTGAATAGTAAAATTTGACCAAAAAGGACGAAATGGTCATTTGACATGGAAATGACCAAAATGTCAAGAAAATGTTAAGTTAGAAGTTAATGGAACATTGTTGCAAGATTTTGGGTCTTAGGACCACTTTTGTAGAGAAGTTGGAAGACTAGGGACTAAAGTGTAAATCTTTTATATAATTTAAATATAAATAAGAGGATTATCTACTCTCATTCTCCAGAAGATCATAGAAGAGTCCAGAGAGAACGAGAGAGAGCTAGAGAAGAACACGGGAAAGATCAAGAATTCTGGGAATTTTGCAAGAAAGATTGAAGTTCTAAACATTTGAGGTAAGGTTTTTCATGCTTTAAGCTCCAAATTCATGAACGGGAATCAAGCTTTGATTTCTGATTTTTTTTTTTCAGAAATCATGATTCCAATTAAACCCTCCAGTTCATCTTGCTCAAAATCATCCATTTAACATGTTCTAGTAGTTGAATATGTTAAAAAAATTAAGAAAAATGGTGATTTTGCTCAAGAACCCTAAGTCATGGGTTTGAATGTTCAGGTGGTTTTGATGAACCTAAAGTGTTAGAAAAGGTTAAAGAAGCATGTAATACTTAGTAATTCCAAGGAATTGAAGCTTTGATGCAAAGATGATGAAATGGGTTTTTAGCCATGAACCCTAGAAATGGGTTTATGAGTTAGAACTGATTTCATATGATTCTAATGGTTTTGTTAAGCCAAAAATGTCATAAAAGAAGTAAGAAATCAGTCCACAAACTTAAAAATCCAATAAAACGATTTTTGGTGAAAAATAGTGTTTTCGAAAGAACTTTCAAGATTTTTGAAGAATAATTGATGTTTTTGTGGATCAAAATTAGATACAAGTTGGTATTTAGGGCCTGGAAGTGACCCTAAACCAATTAAGTTAAGTATTAAGAGCTTAATGGGGGCAAATAGTGAAACTGCAGTTTGAAAAATCGCCAAGAATAGCATTGTACTCAGGGATCGCGACGCGACGACCCCTATGGTCGCGACGCGAGCCCACGGCAGCAGGAGTGTTTCGCTTCTGTCCAATTTTTAAGACTTGAACTCAATGCCAGGCTTGTCCGTTTGGTCTGTAATTCATACCATAGCCTTAAAATGGTATGAAACCATATGGAAAATTGTTAAATTCGTAATCCGACCTTGCGGAAAAATCACTGTAGCGGCAGTGGCTAAATTTCAAGTTAATGTCAAAACTTGATTTTTGGAATTTGAGCTAGACTTGTCCGATTAACTCCAAATTTGAAACGTAGGTCTAATATGGCCTAAGACTTCATGGAAAAGTGTCGGAACCGAAATACGACCTCCCGAGAATACTGTAGCAAAATACGTGTATTTCGGAGAAAAAATATAAAATGAGTATTAAAGGTTATACACTTGTTATGACCTGAAGTTGTATTATATGAGACCTTAGAACTGTAAAGTCAGTTGTAGTATGCATTTATTAAATATATATGCTACTTGTATAGGTGGTGCTTCGAACATTGTTGAGCACGGAAAAGGGAAGGGTGTACGAGAAGCTTAGTGACCCGTAGTTACACCAAGGTGAGTTTTATGAGGATTTTTCCTAGTACATAGCAAAATGATATTTTCAGAAAAGAGATTTCCAAATATTTTTAGATACTAAAGTTTGGAAACAGTTTTGGAAGTAGCTCTAAGAGCTAAATGTTTAAAAGAGATTTTAAAGAAGTTCAGTTTTTTTTAAAGAAGTATAGTTTGAAAAGTTTTGAAAGAAGCTCTATATAAGAGCTAGAGATATTGAAGCTAGTTTTGAAAGTATTTTTGATTATGAGTTTAAAAGTTTGTGAGCTTGAGTTTATTTTAAATTGTGTCCCATTTGACCAATTTGAGATGAAATGAAGAAAATAATGAGATAAGAATTAAAGCAAAGAAAGTAATAAGAGTCAGTTGTCCGGACTAGGATCGCCCACATAATCGGGAGATCTGAAGACACTACTGGGATGGTACCTCCCGTCGCGAAGTAGTTGTCTAGCTTAGTATACCCTTGTGCTTGAATCCGTTCCAAGTCACAAAGGGGGGACAGATAGAGCATAACCTAGCGAGTGGATCTGTTCTGTCCCGCGAGGGGAGCTAGTAGAATGAATTAAATTAAGCTAATTCATGAGTTTCAGTTGGTCACCAGAAAATGAGAAAGAAAGCAGTTTTGAGAAAGAAAGTATTTTAGAGGTTGAAAGTAAAGAAGAAATGAAATTTTGAGATTTGTTTCATAAATCAGTTTTAAGCAGTTTACTTGTAATATTTCAAGTTTTGAACAGAAAAGTTTTGGGTCTAAACCCATATTACTCACGAGGCTTTATGTCTCACGTTTATTATTTTCAAATGCTATGTACTTAGGTGAAAGGAGCAGAAGTCGAAGTTGGGACCAGTGTATATACAGTAAGTTTAAATTATGGTTTTCTGTATTGAGTCTGTAATACCCCTTCAGAATAAAGTTTGTAATAAAAAAAATTAAGTGACTACTTCATAGTCACGAGTTGTAGAATATTTTTGTAATGTAAACTGTATTAAATATGGTTTGAGAAAGGGGTGTTACACAACCAGTTCCTGATTCACAAGCTTTTGCATGTATCTACTTCAGACTTATACACATTACTAATATTTCTTAGGTTATCCTAAGAGTACACTTTATAATCTCATGGTGTTTCATGTTATTCACCAATGATGGCAAAATGCATCACGTATGCTTAACCATGCATAACACCAAACTAGATAGGCTTTCAAATAGTTGACTCTACCCTAAATAAATAATCAAACAAGAACATGCAATAAGGCTAAACCAAAAATTCGAAGCTTATGTGATCTTAATTATGCATAGCTAACGCATTCATGTTGTAAGTTGCTAATATGGATCCTAACAGTTCAAGCATACACATAAACTCATGGCGTACATCACATTCCAATCATAGAATTTCACATAACAATTCACATACTTTACAAACTTGTACTAAAACACATAAGCAACAAGCATCTAGATCGTATATCACATAGTATCATCACGACATATCAAGTGTACATTTAACTCTAGCATTAATCATCACTAGGCATTACTACTTAACATTATCATAGAGAATCACTACACAACTTTCATAACATTTCCATTTCATGTCATTATCATACTTATCACACACTACTTTAACTTTCCATCAACATTTATCATATTATCGAACTAGGCGTATCCCCGTGCGTTGCGTAAGAATAAAAATATTTGGTAAAAAAATATTGGCATATCATATAAGAATCTGATAGGGATGAGCATGTGTCGGTTTGGGTTGGTTTTAGACCCAAAACCGAACCCAAACCGATCAGCTCGGTTTCTAGTTTTTAAAACCCATTGGTTTCAGTTTCTATTCGGTTTCGGTTTCTATATTCGGTTTCGTGGGTTTTGGGTTTGAACCCATTTTCCAGCAAATCTTAAAAAATATATAAAAATTAAAAACACCAATTTTAACATCAAACCAACTGACAATTCATAAGTTAATAAATAGTAATATATTAGGTATTTATTAATTTTCGGTTCGTAGAATAAATAATATATCAAAAATTAATAAATAGTAATATATTAGGTATTTATTAATTTTAGGTTCGGTTTCACGGGTTGGATCGGTTTCTACCGGTTTGGGTTAGTTCGGTTTCTAATGGGTCAGTTTTTTAACAGAAAACAAAACTGAAACTGACAGTTTCGGTTTTAAAAAATTCAAACCCGAACCGCCGGTTTCTATTTTGGTTTCGGTTTTTCGGTTTCGATTTTGTCAGTTTTTATTGGTTTCTTGGTTTCCGGGTTCAGTTTTGCTCATCCTTAGAATCTGAAAACATTAGATCTAATATAAATACGTCGATTTAATTATAAATATGTCATCACAATATATATCATGTATCAATTATAAAATTTTCATCCCAAAACTCAAACACAATATCATAATCATATATTTAATATAATTATAATGTTATCAACATGTTAATTTAACCAACATCAATGAAACATCTAATCGTAATTTTGTATTATATATGGATAGAGTAATTATAACATATGAAATTCTTAACATGAATTAGCTCAACATCTAAAATAAAATAGAAATAAACATAGTAATAATACTACAAATGTTACCATTGAAAAAGAATTGTATTATTATGACAATTTTTCTTCATGGGTTTTATCAAAGGTAATGCATAACAACTTTTGCAGAAGTTACATTCGAATCATTACATTTCATTGTTTATCCTATCTATTATAAAAAGGCAAAATTGCACTGTAGCCCTATAACGTTTCCGAAGTTGGTTTAAAAGGTCCCTAAGGTTTTTTTTTCTGCTTTTGAGGAGCATAAACTCCGTAATGACCTGTTCATTTGATCCCTTTTACCTTGTGTTACCGGTTTCGTCCCTTTAACCACAAGTCTAAGATCTTTGTTTATCTAAATAAATTATAATGCCCTTAAATAGAATTGAGTATTATTATACTCGTTTAATGGAATAGTTTATTCATCTATTAATTAATTAGCGTAATATTGGCCAAAGTGGTGTACGTTTTTTTTTGTCACACGCGGGTCGTGTGTTGGGTCGGATCCTTGCTCGGGTTTTGCAGGGATTTATCTCCCGAAATTTCTATCGTCTCCGTCGTTTCGTTGGTTATTCCTCTATCTTACCGTCAACCCCTTCCACCGAATGCTCTCCACCTTCCTCGATTTCCCGTCATTGCAGCAGCGTCTCTCTCTTCTCCTTCATCGTTTTCTCCGGCGCTGCATCCCGCCATGCAACCAGAAAGATTCAATATCGCTTCGAATTGAAGAAAAAGCCTGATGTGAAGAAAAAATGTGGATCGTAGGTTCCATTTTGGCATCTCTTCGTACCCTTACAGTGTGTGGATCAGCGCCACTTTCCTCGAATGCTACACTTGTGTCGGTTAACCGAACAAGGTTGGAGACAGAGAGCAGATCGACGGGCGCGAGCGAGCGAGACAGATCGAGCAGTGAGAGAGACGATGCTGTGGGGCGTTTTCCCGGAGACCCTGTGGTTTCCGACGGTGTATTTCAGGTATTTTGAAATTTCCTTTCGGTTATTTTATTTGGGCCTTTTGTAGGTCGAAATCGATTCTTGCAAGTTGTACTGGTTCACAGTATATTGAGGATATAATCTCATGAACCGTCGCCCCCAGTCCCTACAACCATATAGTTGAAAAGTTACGAAAATGCCCTTAACATGAAATGGGATTTGAAAAAGAACCTGTGAGCTTCGAATAGTTTTTCATCTGTTCCTTCATTAATGTAGTTCATTCCAACTAAGCGGTTCTGCAACAATAGTCAACAAACAGTCAACTAAATATTCAGTAAATTAAAATAATACCCGGCCTGCATTGCGAGAATCTGGATCTATTTTAAGACACTGTTCATATGCTTCAATGGCTAAAGATATACTTCCAGCATCTCTATAAAGAACCCCTAAGTTATTGTAAGCTTTAGCATAAGTGGGATTTGCCACAATTGCTTTCTCTATCATGCTAGCAGCAGCATCCATTTTACCCTGAATTAATATTTATTTAAATTAAATTGATTAGAAAAAAAATATCGATATTATTAATTATATAAACTGAGATTATATATTTATATTTACCTGAAATGTTTAGACTACTCCAAGGTTGTTCAATGACCGACAGAACTTGGGCTTGATTGATAAAGCCAACTTCAAGAGATTAAAAAAATAAATTATTAGAATATGATCAAGTAATCATTAATCAGTGTAAAAAAGAATATTAGACCACATTGTGATTCTATTCGTTGGTTTGAAGCTAGGAATGACAGGTTACTTTTTCATGTGAAAGCATATATATGTACTGTTTCTTTTTTACATAATGGATGCAGGATCTATTCCCACAAGGTAGTTGTAGGTGTTTATTTTTGACTTAATGTAGAAAGAACTAATTAATAGAGAAAGATTGGTTGTAGTGGGGATTAAGGAGCTGCTCCTCCATGCTGTGGCTATGGAGGTGTTCCAATTCCAGAGGCTTTCTCCGATCGAAGTCGGATCAAATGCAAATATCAATTTACCTGTTAATGGGTCTTTTTCTCGATAACAACTAAGAAGCTGTCAATTCCCATAATCCTCCATCGTCTCCGATTCTGGTGTTTGGTATGTTTGTTTAATCTGCTTTGAAGATTTGTTTCTTATCTGATCAAGGTACATCTAAATTGCTTCTTATTTAACTTTTTCTTGCTGATTTGTACCATCTTATTTTATGTTTTGAAGGTGGAGCTGTTAGCAGCTAAGAATCTCATTGGTGCTAACCTGAATGGCATGTCAGATCCTTATGCAATCATCACTTGTGGTACTATTAAGCGATTTAGGTAAATTATATGAAGATTCAGTTCATTTCCAATAAGTTGTAACTACAAATTTTAATGCATGAATATGGTAATTTGTATGTTAATTTGTAGCTCAATGGTTCCTGGTTGAAGAAAACCAATGTGAGGAGAGGAACTCAACTTTTCTGTTTATGAACCTCTTGTAAAGGTACTTATTGAATGTTATTCAAGTAGTTTTGTAGTTTAATTTTTTAATGTTGATTATTACTCATTTTTGGACAGATCAATATGTCAATATATGATTGGGATATAACTTGGAAAAGCATAGTTCTTGGTTCAGTTACAATTCCTGTTGAAAAAGAAGGTCAAACTGGTGCACTATGGCATTTATTGAGTAGTTCGCCAGGGCAAGCATGTAATTTTGTCTTATTTCCTCTTTTATTTGTTAACATCTTAAGTAATTAACTAATAAATATGTTAAAAACATTGCTTCTTATCAGGTTTATCTACATATCAGAACAATTAAACACTCCATGAACTCTTCAAGGTACCGTTTTTATATTTCTGTTCACACTAATAGATTATTAAATTATAAATCATTTGCTGCTTAATGATCATAAAATTACTTTTGATTAAATTTAAGATTTTGAATTAATTTAACCTTCATTTGTTTGGAGAAATCATTAGAGTGGAAGTAGATATGCCAAGCTGAAACATATATACAACCATGATACAAGAATGATCTTTCCATTGCACATAAATAACTGTAAGGGTTCAGCTTTTTCTGCTTAATGATCGTAAAATTACTTTTTAGTGGTACATTAAAATCCTGGACCCTTACAGATGATATTTCAGGTACACTGCATATTTTGTGGAGTGATGGGAGCAAGCTGGTGGTGCCAATGGATATATTGGATCGGTGGTTCAAGAAGTTTCAAGAACGAGCGAAACCAGATCCTGAGTACTTGAAGGGATTTGCTTTGTAACGTCGATAAGGTAGATTTTCCATTTTTTTTACTGGTTGGATATACTGGCAATGATTTCGTGGTAAGTTTGCGTATTAAGCTTTTTTGTGAAAATTTGTCCCTCAAAGCACTGTTGCACCGGAACCCGTGCGGAGCACGGGGCCCCACTAGTTGAAATTAAGTTTTGATGCTTTCATTAAATTACTATTATACGGTTAACGAAATTCAATTGTTACAACATATTACAAAAACAATTATAAAGATGTATTATCTTTAATAAATTAAAAGATCTTATCTTGATATTTCAGTTGACGGCAAATTAAGCCGGCAAATTAAACGCATGTAGCTAGACTTCATCTTGGATTTTTATCACGAACACGGTTAATTGAGGTAACCACATGTATCATTGGTGAGATAACCGGAACATCGATCTAGCTAGCCCGCCAAAATTTTAGATTTCCTCTCATAATTGCATATCCTTATTTTAGGCGTAATTAAGCCCTAACTTCACAGCAGTCCATTTCCACATTCATTACTAACGTCGTCCACAGCCATTGTTGCAGCAATCAAAACCGTTTGCAACAACTACGCTTCTTTACTATTGTGCGACATTTAAGCAGGTATTACCTAGGATTCGAGGTACAAGAAAATCCATGGTTTTTTCTTTTCAGAAACAGCATAAATATCATTGAAAATTTTAAGTATACAAGGCCATCGGTGTGTGATTGAAAATCCATGGTTTTTTCTTTAAAGGTTTAATTAGTCTTGATATCTTACCTGTTTTCATAGGCATACGATGAGTCGATCAAAAAGGAAAAAGAGAAGTGTCTCTCTAATAAAGGATAAGCCAGCTCACAAATTAGCCAAGTTATAAATTGAGTTCGATGAAACCGGTAACACAAGGTAAAAGGGACCAAATGAATAGGTCATTACGTAGTTTATGCCCCTCAAAAGCAGAAAAAAACCTTAGGGACCTTTTAAACCAACTTTGGAAACGTTATAGGGCTACAGTGTAATTTTGCTTTTTAAAAACTAACAATATACTTTGACTTGTAAATAATTTCACAAAATCAAACTTAAAGACACTATTTAAACATAACTAACTCTAATTGATAATTAAAGAAAAAAGAATCACTTTTTTCTTTTGAATAATATCGTAGTATGAATTTTTATGAATTTGATATACATATAACACCATGCAAAAAAAGTTATCTATATTTCTCTTTTTCATCCGATGAACACATAAATACCTAAAAAAAAGAAATATTGAGGTAAGTTAGTAAATAATGAAACTAAACCACGAAATCTCAAGGAGATGTTAGCAAAATATATAAATGTTTTTCAAGTCTTATTTTCCTTCATCTCATTCTTTAAGCCAAACAAATTGATTTATCTCAATACAATATATATATATATATATATATATATATATATATATATATATATATATATATATATATATATATATCATAATCACCAATTAAATATCATAAGTTAGAAAAACTCTTAAGTTGTAGTAATTAATTAGTTGAGAATTGAAATGTTTTTATTTATGATTAACCAATATAAATTACTAACCACTTAATTAGATTAAGGTTAAGAGTTTGGTAGTTTCAAAATAACATGGTTCAAGATAGTTGACATATCTTGAACCACGTTGAATTGTGTTGAGTATATTTGTGCTGAAGTGCATGCCTAACTGAAGACCTATGAATGATCATCTGAAGACATGAAGCTTTTGATAGAAGACCACGAAGTCTGAAGACTCCGAAGAGTGTATCCTGGAGGATCCGAAGACTTATCAACTGTAACAACCTTTTGACGGCACGCGTGTTAACAGACTACGTGTTGCATGAATCTTCATTCTTATTGGCTAGTACACTGATAGGATATTCCATGATTGTATTTGTACTATCGTATCTCTAATTTTGTATAAATATTAGAGATACACTACTGTGTTATTAGTGACCTTGATCAACCACCATTTGTAAAACCCTAATCATAATATCAAAGCATTCGACACTTTTTATCCATTTCTCATTGTGTTCTTGAGTGTTCTTAATATTTGTGTGTGTTTTCATTTCTTACTTAGAATCAATTCGTCATTATACTTATTATTTTTACTACTTGATCGATTTCAACACCCAACACGTGGTATCAGAGCAGGACAGCTCGAAAACCTGTTTTTAGAGTCTCATTTCATTGTTACAGTTCTAGATCTGAATTGTTTCTCAGATCTAGTTTTCCGTAACTGTTAACTATCTCTATTACTTGTTTTTTTGAAAAGATCCTGTTGAAACTCGTTCAAAATGACTGATTCTACTGCTACTTATGCTAACATGCTCAATTATGCCAATCTGATTGGCTCTTCTACCAAAGCTCCAGTTCTTGTTCCAACCTACTATGATTTCTGTGCTGATCGTATGAGGGATTACCTTGAAGGTCTTGATGAAGAAAAAGATATCTGGAGATGTGTCAAAGATGGTCATCATACAGACATTGAAGGAAGATTTGTAGTAGTTGATGGAGAAGATGCTGAAGTTCTGACAGTTGCTGATATGAAGAAAGTTAGAAACGATGAAAGAGCCATGAGAGAACTCCGAAGTAGACTTGGTCTAGATGTTCAACATTACATCTCAGGTGCAAAATCTGCCAAAGAGATTTGGGATCGTTTGGCTGTTCGTTTTGCTGGTGACAACACTCTTCAATCGAGTGTTGTTCAAGAAGTGTTAGCTGACTTCAGTAACTTCAAGCAACAAGAGAATGAATCCTTGGAACAAGCATATGAAAGATACAGCAAAATGGTGTACGAATTGGAAAAGTATGGGGAAACTCGAAGTCAACAAGAGATCAACATCAAATTTCTCTACAGTTTGAGACCAGAATGGAGACCAATCATGTTGATGATCAAGTCATATGAAAACATTAACACCTATTCATTGGCTGCTTTATACAATCTCATCAAATCACACGAACATGATATTTGTGGTAGAAGAAGCGAGAAGGCTAACTCTAGTTCCTTAGCTTTAGTGTCCAATGTTGATGAAGAAGAAGATAAGGATGAGCCTGATGGCTACATGGAAGGAGACAATGGTGAAACGATTGCTTTGTATGCTGCAAACAATCGAAGATTCAGAAAACCATTTGTGAACAAGTCTAACTCAGCAAAACCCTTCGTGAAAACCTTCAAAAAAAAAATCTTTCACTCCGAAACCAAAACTTGAAATCTATACGCCTAAGGAGGAAACTGTGAAGTCTTCTACTCCGAAGCCTTTTAAGACAAAGACTTCGGAGATTCCAAAAGACAGATCTGATGAAAATAAAATTGTTGGTGACTCCGGATTTGACTGTAACTATTTCCATGGTAAAAATCATTTCGCAAAGGATTGCATGCTTCGCAAACGAAATGAAAAACAAACTCAAGTGAAAAACGAGGCTTACTATGCAAGAAAGATGGAAGAAGTGAGAGAGAAAACAAAAGATCTGGCCATGATGGCTTCGGAAGATAGAATGGGAACTTACCAAATCTGGTCATCTGACTCCGAAGACGAGGAAGTAAGAAAGCCAACTCATAGTGCATTCATTTCCTATGATGATGGTAAGAGCTTTCCGAAGTATACCTCAGAGGAGAGTAAAGATGAAGGAAAATTGAATGATGAAGGATTTGAAGATCTTGGTAATGTGGATTCAGAAGTGAAGAAAGTACTTGATGCAGAAGTTTTGAAGGCCTGGACTGATGACTCTTCGGATGATGAAGAGGATGTTTGCTTCATGGCAAAGGACTCACGCCTAACCATTCCAGAACAAGTATCGAAACTTCTCTTATCTTTTAAAATTCCTGTATCAAAATTTTCTGCTGGTATAAATGAAATAACACGTTATTGCTCTGTGATGAACAAATTGCTAATTGATGCTAAAAATAGGGCAAAGATCAGTGAGCAGGAGATTCTACAATTGAGGGGGAGAGTTGAGAGTATGAAGTTATCCCTAGAAAAAGCCAATTTAAGAATCTCATTGTTAAAGGAGAACAGAGAGAAACATTTGAATAATAACGATGTAATTCTGAGACAACGTAATATCTTTTGTGAAACTGTTAGACGTTTGTATGCTCATATTACTCGTATTTATCACTCTGCTGATGTTTGAAATGTTCAACATAGACAACTACTGCCTTTTCTTGAGTTTAAGCTTAAAAATGTTGATAGTATTTCATATGAATGTGAATCAATAGTGTCTGGGTCCGAATTCACTAATCCTTTATATAAGCATGACTTGATTTCTGTTGAAAAACACTTAACTGCTGAAAACATGTTGAAATTACTGCCAAAAGAAATCCCATTGCTGCAAAGAAATGTTCCCCAAATTGAAAACAAATCAGAAGTCACTGTTGAGACTGAGTCTGAAAAGGATTCTGAATGTGATTCGGATATGGAAGAGATTGATTGCTCTTCTTTGTCTAAAATAACATCATCCTCCTCATCCGCATTACCTTCCGAAGACATCTCACAATTTTCTTCGGTTGACAAAGGCAAAACCAAAATTGATTGTGAAAATGAAACTTCGGAAAACAAAGAAATTGTTAAAATCAAAACTCAAGTTTCTGATGAATGTGTGTCATATGAAGAATATCTTAAAGACAGTTCAAAAAGATTAGTCCACGTTGCTTGTGTTCATCCAAAGATTTCGTATTTTAAAAAATTTATTTTTGTAAAGCCTGGTGGCATGCTCTTAATTGACAATGATTTGAAAAAGATTGTTGAGTAGGATAATTCTACAGTTACTGAGGAAGGATTCTTCTCATCTTCAAAAATGATTGAAAATCAGATGAATGAAAATATGGAAGTGAAAATCAATGTGAGAAAACAATATTTGTATGGTCACAACATTTACAATCGTCTATGTTATGAACAAGACAAAATCCCAAAGAATTTGACACATCTTCTCAGTACCAAAAATGATAATCACATTTACACTAACAGAAATTACAAACAAATTCAAGTTATGGACAAACCTATAGCTCCGAAGATGGATGTTTTTCAGTTAATGGAATCCTGTGAAAGTGTACCTCTTTCATAATCTTTTGAAAATGTTGTTACAAAATTCAAGAATGTTGTTTCCAAACCCAAAGTACAAACACCTCAAATCTTGAAAATACCACCAGTTCAAAGCTTCGCATCAACTTCCAAACCAAAACCAATAGTTGTAATTACAAAACCAATTCAAAAACCAACTGTTCAAAAGTTCAAATCGAAACTAAATCAGAATCTTGTAAAAAGAAAATTACCCTTCTTTCCAACAAAACCTGTTGATACGAAGCCTTCCACTTCTGGAACAAAACCTCTTGATGCAATGAACTTAAGGTAAAAACAACCTTCAAAACCATCTTTTGCTCCAACTAAACCGAACTTTCCGAATCCCAAATTTCAAAAACCAACAAAGAAATCATTTTCAAAAGGTACAAATTTAATATATACATTTCATCAGTAGCTAGACAAAAATTTGGATCTGTTTAAAGATAAACATCTTTCATTAAATGATTTCAAACGGGCATACGAAGAGTACATGTGTACCTTTACACTATGCAGTTCTATTTCAAAGAAATCAACAATTGAAAACTCAAAAGAAAACTGGAAGAGGAATGACCTGAAAGAAAACTTAATTCCAAAATCAAAATCATCAAGGTCATCAAGTTGTTCAAAAATTTCAAAAGCCAAGAAAACTTCAAACTCTTCTAAGACTTCAAATTCCTTTAAATCAAAATCATTAAAGCAAATATGGGTTCCGAAGACTTCCAGCACTTCAATCTCTTCAGACTCATCTTTTTTTAACAAAAAGCTCTTCGGAATCATTTTCTGAGTCTTCATGCTCATCACATGAGACTTCTGAGAATATAATCAATTTAAATGCAAATGAAATATCTGAAGAGGATGTTGAGAAGTGGATTCAAGAATCCTTTGCTTACCCTGAGGACCCAAGATTGATTGGGTACTTACTCCTTCTTGATTGATTGCAGGTTATGTCAAATGCGCGGTATGATGCAAAATGGTACATGGATAGTGGCTGCTCAAGACATATGACAGGGAAGAGGGAGTATCTCAGAGATTACAAAACATTGGATGATGCAGGGAATGTTCGCTTCGGTAACAACGAAACTTGTCCAATTCGGGGTTATGGCAAAATCACAAATGGGCAATTCACAATAAACAGAGTGGCATTTGTAGAAGGTTTAAAACACAATCTTGTGAGCATCTCTCAATTGGTGATTGGAACTGGAAATGTTGTTACATTCAACAACCAAGGGAGTGTCATCATGAGAGAAGCCACAAACGAAGTTTTGTTGAAATCAGAAAGAAAGGGATCAATGTTTCCCTTGAATCTAAAGCCAGTGACTGGTGGGCAATCATTATGTCTTCTATCCAAAGCCAACTCAGATGTCAGCTGGTTATGGCACCGAAGACTTGCTCAGCTAAATTTTAAAGATTTAAACAAGTTGGTGGCTATGGATTTGGTTCGCGGAATGCCTGCTCTCAAATTCGATAACGACTCACTTTGTTCTGCTTGTGAGCATCGCAAGCAAACAAAACAAAGGCATCCAACTGTTATTAACACTAAAATCACCAAACCTCTTTCACTACTTTACATGGATCTTTGTGGACCATCCACAGTGGAGTCAATTGGGAAGAAAAAGTATATTCTTGTGATTGTTAATGACTATTCAAGGTTCACTTGGGTCTTATTCTTAATAAACAAGTCTGATGCAGCTGAAGAAATCATCAATTTCATCAAGAAAATGGAAGTAATGCTCAACAAGAAAGTCTGAACTGTACACAGTGATAATGGTTCGGAGTTTAGAAATCAAACTCTTGATGGATTTCTGAAGACAAAGGGAATAAGTCACAAATTCTCAGCACCATATACTCCTCAACAAAATGGTGTTGTAGAAAGATGAAATCGCTCTTTGTGTGAAGCAGCAAGAACCATGCTTAACTTTGCAAATTTGCCCATGGACTTCTGGGCCGAAGCCATTTCTACAGCTTGCTTCACTCAGAACAGATCATACATCTACAAGAGGTTTCATATTACACCTTATGAAGTATTCAACCGAAGAAAACCCAATGTCAAGTTTCTTCATATCTTCGGTTGTAGGTGTTTTATTTTGAACCTAAAAGATCATTTGACAAAATTCAATGAAAAATCAGAAGAAGGGATTTTTCTTGGTTATTCACAAGATTCAAAGGCTTAGACCATCCCCATTGGCAATCTTTGTGACCCAATCTCCACAAAAGACAAAAGTAAAAGTTTTAAAAGAAAAGAAAAATAAAAAAAATTAGGCCGATCCGGTTGCATGGACGACCTTAGATTGGCTTCCCAAACTCACTAAGTTTCAATTTATTTTTTTCAAAAAATCTTTATTTACAAATATTTAAGTGTTATATTAACCAAATAAATAAATAAAATATATCAAATTACATAATTTATTTTTCTCCATAAAATGAGATCAATATTAATATACTTTTTGTTATTATGTTTATAGTAAAATTTTAAAAAATAATGGTTTGGGTTGGGTTGCTAATGAGTGTTAAAAATTGAGTTGGGTTGGTTGTGTAGGTGGAAGGGTAAGAAATTAGTTTTTTAATAAAAAAAAATGGGTTGGGTTGGGTTGTTAATGGAGATGGTCTTATAGAGTTATGAACAAGAGGACTCGTAAAATTGAAGAAACCTTCAACCTCTCGTTTGATGACTATTATATCAAGAAGTATTTGCATCCTTTCCCAATGTCATCTATCTTTCCAAAGCCAGCTGTTGATGCACTACCAATTACATCCTTTGATACTGATTTCAGTATTCTCTTTGATCCTCCTGTGAGGGCTGTGGACTCCGAAGCTAGAGCACCAGACAATCATGTGTCTGAACTGTCCAAGCTCACAGATGGCCCAGATGACTCTTCAACTAGCAGTGTTCAAAGAACCTCTTCGGTTGAGGGGGAGCCTTCAGATGGATCTGAAAGAAATTCCGGTTTCAAGGGGGAGCATAACAACACTAGACTCAACAACCCTTCACATGAAATTTCACATATCATGTACCTATATCCTTCGGTCCAGGGGGAGCCAGAAATCAATACATCAAACTCTTCGGATCATGGGAGAACAAATTCTCAACTAGCTGATGCAATTGGAGAGCCTGATGCATCTACTCCACACACTTCGGAAAATCAGAAGACTAACTCTCCAACATCTGCTGTCCAGAGGGAGCACACTCTTAATTCTTCTTCATATTTGCACACACCTCAAACAAATGTCACAAATTCAAACAATCACTTAATAACCGATGATTTTCCATCCACTTTGGGGTATCCCTCAGACATTGAGGAAATTGATGCTAAAGGACCTCTTGAATTTGATCCAAACTTTCCACCTTTGGAAAAGTGGACGAGAAATCATCCTCCATCACTTGTCATCTGTAATGTTCAAGATAAAGTCTTGACTCATGCACAACTACACCAAAAACAACTTGATTTAAACAAAACTTCGAAGTTGTGTATGTTCAATGTCTTTATCTCAAAGATTGAACCTAAGAACGTTAAAGATGCATTTGATTACCCAGATTGGATTGAGGCAATGCAATTGGAATTAGAAGAGTTTGAAAGAAATAAAGTTTGGAGACTAATTCCAAAACCTGCAAATGCTTCAATCGTTGGTCTCAAATGGAATATATAGAAATAAACTTGACACCAAAGGCAATGTGGTTAGAAACAAAGCAAGGTTGGTAGGAGGGGATTGACTATGAAGAGACATTTTCTCCTGTTGCCAGACTCGAATCAGTTCAGATATTTTTGGCTTATGCTGCACACAAAAAATTTAATGTCTATTAAATGGATGTCAAATGTGCATTTCTGAATGGTGATCTCGAGGAAATTGTATTTGTTGAACAACCACCTGGCTTCGTAGACAAGGAGAATCCTAACCATTGCTATGTGTTAGATAAAGCAGTCTATGGTCTTAAACAAGCACCTCGGGCTTGGTATGACACCTTGACAAAGTTTTTAAAAGAGTCAAACTTCAAACAAGGTTAAGTGGATCCAACACTTTTTAGATAGAAAGCTGGTTCTCATTTGATGTTAGTCCAAATCTGTGTGGATGACATTATCTTCGGATCCACTGATCCAAACCTCACAAAAGATTTTGAAAAATTAATGAAAAGCAAATTTCAAATGAGTATGATGGGAAAGATTAACTTCTTTCTTGGAATACAAATCAAACAATCGAAGGAGAGGATTTTCATCAATCAACAAAAATATACAAAGAGTTTACTTGAACGCTTCGGAATGACTAACTGTTCCAAAGCAAAGGTTCCTTTACCTGCAGGTACCAGGTTGAATCCATCATTAGACAAACCGAAGACTAATATACAAACATACCGAAGTATGATAGGATCATTGCTTTATCTCACAGCCAGTTGACCAAATATCATGTTCGCAGTTTGCAATTGTGCAAGATATCAAGCTGATCCTCGTGAACCTCATCTGGCTGTGGTTAAGACGATCTTTCGTTATCTTCACAACACTCCTGCATATGGTTTATGGTATCCAGCAAACTCAGGTTTCTACATACAAGCTTACTCAGACTCAGATTTTGGTGGGTGCTCTATTGATCGCAAAAGCACTTCGGGGGGTTGTCAATTTCTTGATGGAAAGCTCATTAGCTGGCAATCCAAGAAGCAAACTTGTGTTTCAATATCCACAGCCGAAGCAGAGTATGTAGCAGCTGCAGCTTGCACTTCACAGATCATCTGGATTCAAAGCCAATTAAAAGACTATGCCATCAACATGAGAAAAATACCCTAGTTTTGTGACTCACAAAGTGCTATTCGGATATGTCACAATCCTGTTCAACATTCTAAGACAAATCATATAGCCCTTCGCTATCACTTCATCAAAAGTCATGTTGAGGAGGGGAATATAGAAGTGCACTTTGTTCACACAACCGAGCAGCTAGCCGACATCTTTACAAAAGCTTTGAATGAAGAAGCATTCACACGAATTGTTCGAGGACTCGGAATGATTGATGGATCCACTCTAACATAAACCTCAGATTTGCTCTTTCTTACCTTAATCTTTTCAATTACAAAATAAGACTTTATGCTGTTCCACAGAACTCCGAAGCCCTTCGACACTTCGGAGCCCATCGGAACAGATATCTAAGTCAATTAAAATTTCACGAGTGTCGAAAATCATTAAAACAACAATTGTCTTTGTACCTCAAGGATAAACATTCTCACAATAAAGGGTTAGTTTCATGGAAAAATCAAAAACAAGAAAAACAAGGATCATCTGCAAAACCTCAAAAGTTCAATTCTCAAATCTCTTGCATAAATAACTATGTATGGCCTTCTTTAATGAAGCAATCAATTAAAGGACAAAACTTTGATTTTAGATTCTGATAATCATGCCTTATTGCACTAAAAGGCATTTAGGGATCGAATTGAAACACTGGTAAGAAAACAAACTTCAGAGTGAGGTTAAGGCTGTGTTACAATACGAAGTCTTGAGTGATTTATATATCCTTAACAATGTGTTTATCTCTAAGCTCCCTGTTGAACTTGACTCGCTTCATTATCAAATTAATCCAGTAGTTCACACACTACTCAGGATAAATCACATGTTTCGAAGTTTTCTTCATGAGTGATGACGGCATAGACTGTTAAGTAAATTTAAAAACCTTCTTCACTATTGTTTCAAAATTGAACTACATGAAATGCTTCAAACACAAAGGATTGCACAAAAAATACAAAATCACCATAAAAAGTCATCACATGGTGAAATTTTTGACAATCCGGATATGAAACTCCAAAATGAAAGATATGTTTCAACAATGAAAATCAGAAAAATCAAAATGTCAAAAGAATCAAAGACAACAAACAAGTGAAAAGATAATCAATGGAGTGCAAAAATAAAGATAAATCAGCACTCAAAGGCTTATTCTTCTGTCTTAAATGACCATACAAGGAACTCCTATAACATAGCCGAGTACCATGTAGAGAATATGAACATCTCAAGTAAACTATCTTAAATGGTAATGCTGGGGTGGTGTACGAAGCTCAAAGGCTTGTCATCAGAGAAAAGTATCCAAACACCTCAACTGATGAAATGGGATAAATTTTTCAAAAGCATCTTCAAAGTCAATCCAATTACTCACTTTACCTTCTGATGCTCAATTCAAGAGTTAAACTGTTCTGAATTTCAAAACAGTGGATGCCACCATCATTTAGCATGAAAAATTTGAAGCATAAACGAAACAACTAAAGTGCTTACAAAATGCGAAATTAAGTTCAACTTAGAGTGGTTAGACTTATGCATATCTTGACTAATGTTAACTGACACAGGCTTCAAAATGAAAAACGGACTTCCAACATGATTCGAATGATTCTGAATACAAACAGGTTAAATCTTCATTTCATAATGTTCAAGGAAGTCAAGGTCATAAGTCTGAATGCATCATCAAAAGTAAAACAAAATTTTCAATATAAGCAAAAGTCTTCGGATTATTGGTAACATTTTTCACAAAAACTCTTTATCCGAAGAGTTATCAATACCCTTCGAAATGCTTTAAAATGCACAATCAATTTTCAAACTCCGAAGGATACCAATTATTGTTACATCTATCCTTGTTGGTTCGAAGTAAATTCAATGCTAAATGATTTTCATATTTATGATAATCACAGAAACAAGCATTCTTTTAAAATAAATGAACGTTGAAACAAATATACAGCTGTTGTTCAGAAAATCTTGGAGAATCATAACAATAAGATCGTGGGAAAAGTGGCAGTTCAAATTTAAATAATCATGACTGACACATAGACGTTTCCATCTTTGCAGGGTTAGTGGAGCGTATTGAAGCTGAGGTGGCATTCTCTTAGTGGACCTTTTTTCAAACAAGCATTAAATGGCCTTGGGACCACGAACACTATCACACGCCCCCTCAGTTCACCTCTTTACGCGATCAAAACTTTAAAAATTCCTCCGCATAAATCCTCTCTGAACCCTAATTTCTCTTCATCCTCTTTAATCAACCATCAATGGCGACTGAAGGATCTTCCCAAAACACAGAAGCTATGTCAATTCCAGTGCTCAAGAGTCAATCGGCGAATCTGTATCTTCGCACTAATCTCAAGCTCTATCCTCAACCCATTGTTACCCTTGTTGAATGTATGAAACAATCGATTATTGGTCACACCTTGACCCACACACCCTCAATTCCTATAACCCTTGTTCACACAGCTCACTACACATCCAATGCTCTGTTCGACTCTAAAAACAATATCAAATATGTTCACTACGAGGTTGTCGATGTCAATGGCAGCATCAAAAGAGTCTAACTCACCAAGATCAAGTTTGCTGAAGCCCTACATCTTCCAATTTATGATGCTAAGGACATAGTTGTTCCATCCGGTGAGCAACTCGTTGATATGTTCAACGCGATGGGCTACGAACCTCAGCTTGGTAGCATCAGCCTATTCAAAAAGAGGCATCTACCCGACCTATGGAGATTTTTATTTGGGATCTTCTTGAGATGTCTTTCAGGAAGAACCTCAGGCCTAGACTCCGCGAGCCAAACATTTCTGAGTCTTCTCTATGGAATCTATTATGGTGAGAAGGTGGATTATGTCTCAATCTTGTGGGATGATTTTTGTTCACACATTAATCATTCAATGAAGGGCACTGAGAACCAAGAAACCACAAGTGGTGGATGAGTCTTTGGAGACAAACAAAACTCCCTCCAAAGACATTCAGATAAAACATGGGGAAGAACATCAATCTTCACCAATCCAAGATCCTAGACCACCCTCTCCACCAGTTATCACAAGACCACCTTCACCACCACCAACTACAGCTCCACAAACATCCACCATCAATACTACATCTTCGGATGCACCCCCTAAATCAATCTCCACAGAAACACCACCAGTAAAAACCACTCAAACCTCCGAACCCATAATATCCTCCATGGAAATTCCTACTGTCTCAAACACTCAAACCTCCGAACCCATTACATCCAACATGGAAAATCCCACTTTCTCAACCCCTCAAACATCTGAACCTATCATCACCTCATCAGACCCAATGTTAAACATTCCTTCCTCTGGTTTGGATATAACTTTGCCTGATTTTCCATACCAAGAAGATTTCGAATTCGAAACCTCCTTTTCCTCAAAACCTCCTTCAGCTGAAGAGACAATGGCTGCCTTTCATATGGCTCCAATAACAATAGAAGAGACAGATGATGACATTCAGGATGATTCAGATTTTATTTTTGTGAAACAATACAAAACTCTCAACCGCAAGCTAGATGCTCTGCTCCAAACTCAGACTGGATTTGATCCTTCCAAGAAACCTGAAGGAAGTGTTAGCGAGAAATTAGCTGAAGCCAAGAAAGCCCTGACCGAAAAGATAGAAGAAATGGTCAGGTGCTCAAAAAAAGTATCATGGATCAACAAGTCCATATTTAAAGCATTTTTGAAGGAAAGTTCAATACTGCGGTTCAACAGGTGGAGGAAAGGCACAGGCTCCTCAAGGAGCAGACTGAGAAAAGAATTGATGCTCTTGTTGAGAGAATGGAGTTATCAAACTCCAAAGTGATGAAGGCCCTGAATGACCTTCATGCTGAAACAAAATCTTTCAATTCTCAATATCAGAATGGCTTCGCAAAACATCTATTTGGTGCTCACAAGAGAATTGAAGAGCTGACTCCGAAACAGTCAAAATCCACAGTGGCTGTGTTTGCAGATGAACTCCGCAAGACAAACTCAGCACTCACTTCGGATGTGGTGGAAAAGTTGAAGCTCACTCTTCAGCCAATGATCAATGTTGCCATCAAGATGGAACGTGCTCAAACTGTCAAATCGAGACCCTTACTGATTGCTCAGGATGAGCCTACGATTCAACCCTCACAAGGGGGAGAATCCGAAGCATCAGGGTCTCGTACCACTGAACCAGCAACAACTTATCAACCAGTTGCCTTAGGCAGACCAACCAACATACAACCAATCCTATCCAAAGCTGGTCCTACTTTTGGTACCACCACAACAACTGAAGCAAGCGGCTCAGGTACGAAGGCTGAAGTGAAAGAGTTAAGGATTGCTCCTCACATGGAGCAAGTCCACAAAGAAATAGAGAATGAATACAACAAAATGCATGTGATCAATAACATTGCCCATGACAACCAGACTTGGACTTCGGAGTTGATAACAGAGATTGGCTTTACAGACTTTGGAGTATTCAACAGGCTTCCTCTCCGAAGTTATGACACAAAAATCTCTGGTAATCGACAACTGGATTTACCCTATAATCCAAAGACATTTGCCTTTCTTCAGTTTGAAAGGAATGTTTCGAAGGATCAACTCACGGCGTACAAGAAAAGAAAGATTGCCTTCCATACAAAGTTCATTCAGGCTACGAACAATGTATGGAGTGACAAGAGAATTGTTAAAATCATGTCAATCAAGAATGGAGAGTTGTACAAAGGATTTCAGAATATCGAATTCTTTGTACTTCGGGGCACAAAAGAAGAAGGATCAAGATTTAGTGTTGCTGATTTCCCGATCATGAATCCAACCGATTTCATACACTTCTTCATCTTTTGAAATTCTCTGCTGGAAATGAGGCCGAATCAATGATGGTCTTCACGTATGCAAAGAATCATATCTCTTCCTTCTTCCGGAACTATCTTTACATATTTGCCAAGTTTGACATTGAAGTGGCAGATCTCTTCGGACAGTCCCTTGCACCTCCACCCACTACCATTGAAAATTTTGATCATCTAAAGGCCGGGCAGATTGTGAATAAACCCTAGGGTGTAGTGTTTAAAGGACTATCTAGCGACAACGAAACTCTTATTACAAAATTCTTTTAAATCGACTACAAGGGTCTTTACCCTTCGGAATCCATCAAACAAGTTTTGGCCTTGGTGAATAATTGTTTTGTAAACAGCTGGCAAGAGAAGAAGAAGGTCAGGGAACACCTCAATTGGTGGCTATCAATAAGTATATTTGTGTTGAAATGCATGCCTATCCGAAGACCTATGAATGATCATCCGAAGACATGAAGCTTTTGATAGAAGACCACAAAGTCTGAAGACTCCGAAGAGTGTATACTAGAGGATCCGAAGACTTATCAACTGTAACAACCTTTTGGCAGCACGCGTGTTAGCAGACTACGTGTTGCATGAATCGTCATTCCTATTGGCTAGTACACTGATAGGATATTCCATGATTGTATTTGTACTATTGTATCTCTAATTTTGTATAAATATTAGAGATACACTACTGTGTCATTAGTGAACTTGATCAACCACCATTTGTAAAACCCTAATCGTAATATCACAGCATTCGGCACTCTTTATCCATTTCTCATTGTTTTCTTGAGTGTTCTTAATATTTGTGTGTGTTTACATTGCTTACTTAGAATCAATTCTTCATTATACTTATTATTGTTTACTACTTGATCGATTTCAACACCCAACAAATTGGAAGGTATTTATTATAATAACTAGGGGATATCCCGCGCGTTGTGCAGGTTAAATTATGTATATAAAACTGTCATTGATATTAACTATGAAATAATAATTTTTATACTACATTAATATATAAAATTGTAACCATTTTGAACAATATGATAAGATAAATATCTATTACAATCTTATTACTCGATGACCGCTACCTGCGACTTGTGCTTGAATACAACTAAATAAAATTCTCGACTTAGAGTTATTTTTAACTCTTGTGTTGATTAGTTAATTTAAAGTTTACTTAAGTTACCATCTTTTAATTTGGATCATAATTATTATTTATAATAACAACCATTTTTTAAGGTAATGTAATGTAATTTATAGTTAAAGCTCGGTTATGCTCATCTCAAATCCATGACAGGGATGTCGTGGATCATGGATCAGATGGTGAATAGACCATGCAAAAACCGCGTGATCCCCGACTTAAGGTATGCTTAAGAATCGTGAGTGCCACATCATCTTTAATTATGACCTATACTGACGTGCCGGTTAACCACACAACTCCGTCAACAGATCATAAAGAAAACGTGCATTTTTCATGGGTTACATATAATTCACATTTTATTTTATTTAAAACGGGACTCTTGTTTTAATACTTCTAAGTTAAATACTTTTTAACTTGATAAATATTGTCCTATCAAACCCTTTCGGTAATTCCACTATGTAAAATGTGACAGGCGGTGAGGGGGTAGACAATAAATGTCATTTAAAAACCAACCTTATTAGGATTCATAAGAATCCTCCTTCAAACCTTCAAACACATTTATAGTGGATGAGCCTAGTCATGGTTTGACCAATGTTCTTGTTTTAATTTAAGTTTTAATAATATATAGATATTATTCTAAATATATTAAATTTTCAAAAATTTAGAATTTATGTTCATTATATTTAATTTTATTAAAACACCTTTAATAATTAATTAAATCAACTTAAACTAAAAAGGAGCAGTTTAAGGAAACTAGCAAATAAGGCAACTATGCAAGTTAGGAAACTTGCAAGGCAAACAAGGGTTTGTGAAACCCTAGCCGCCAAAACCCTATGGAGGATTCCTAAACCCTTCAAAATGTCGACTAACAAGTATACTGGGGCACAAATCAGGCCAAATTCATAACATGCCATTTTTCAAGATTTTTTAGCATAAAACCTATGTTCATCGAAATTTCAGCAAGCAAAACAAATCATATTCAAGTTTTTAATCTAATGTGCATGCAACCTAAGAACAATGGCTCTGATACCACTGTTAGAATTTTTATAGATTAACACTAATCATACAGGCAGCGAAAGATAAAACAGATTAAATCCCAAAAACTGAGCAAGATCATAACATGTTCATAACAAGATCATAAGTTTATAGCAATCGCACCAACAATTCATGAAAATCGATTCATACATTGTGGTTGGATGTAAAGGATCCAAACCAGAATCCCTTTATTGATTCACACCCAAGGTCACCAGAAGAACAAGCAGACAAACTTCTTCAGGTGAAGAAATCGATCCAGAGAATCGTTGGAGGGTTACTGGAAATCGACAAAGAGGAGAGGGGGAGGGTTCCTTGGAGGTGGCGGCACCTTCAGGGGATTGGGATGCCTTAGGGTTGCACCCTAAGGCCTCTATTTGTACTGCATGGGCTCCTAAGGTTTCAAACTTAGGAGCCTTTTGGTGGTCGCACCCCCATGACTTGTTCTATTAATTAATTACAATCCAACCCTTTAATTAATTCTTATAAATTAATTTCTCAATTAATTTATCAATTAATTCTTGATCCAGTTTCTGATTAATTAATTTCTCAACTAATTAATAAACTGATCAATCCTCTTTTAGTTTTGGTACTAATTGTTTTTACTGGGCCGTGAGGGCAACCCAAATAGGACCCTGCTATTATTAGCAACATCACCAGAGTTGATGACCTGGACATATATCCAACAATGTTTTCATTGAGAAGCACTTCCCAAGCCAAGACTTGACATCTTGTAAGCTTGGGATGTCATTTCCAATTAGTAGTATGTCATCTACATACAAGACTAGGAATGCAATCGCGCTCCCTAGCCCGTCTATAAACACAAGAATCATCATCATTTTTTATGAAACCAAACTCTTTGATTTTCTCATCAAAATGAATATTCCAACTCCTAGATGATTGTTCTAATCCATAAATGGATCTTTTAAGCTTGACACCTTATTAGGATGCTTTGGATCAACAAAACCTTTAGGCTGAACCGTATAGACATCTTTCGGTAAGTGTCTACTAAGGAAAGCAGTTTTGACATCCATTTGCCATATATCATAGTCATAATATGCGGCTATAGCAAAGAGTATCCTAATTGACTTGCGAATGACAATTGGTGTATAGGTTTCATCATAGTCAACACCATGTGTTTGGGTGGAGCCTTTATCAACAAGCCTTGCTTTATAGGTGTCAAGATTTTCATCCATGTCAGTGTTCTTCATGAAAACCCATTTACTCCCTACAGTCTTACAATTAGGAGGAAGGTCAACCAAGTCCCTCACTTGGTTGTCATATATGGATTGCAACTCAGAGTTCATAGCTTCAAGCCATTTTCGGCTTCAGACCCTGATATCACAAATTGGTAGTTGTCCAGTTTATTGTAATTTACCATGTAGCATTCCTCATTGGTCACGAAAATGCATATCTTTCGGGTTCATATTGAACTCTACTTAATCTACGAACACCTTGTGTTTCAATAGATTCTCGATCAATTTGTTGAACAAGTTCAACATTTTCTTGTTGAGAACTAGTGCCAACCTCTAGCGTATCTGGTTATGGTTCTTCACAAGATCCACTTGACTCCTACTTGCTCTATCACTTACAAACTTGATTTCTAAAAACTCAAGCAATAAATATCTTATTCTCGAAGGGATTATAGAAATAATATCCTAAACCTGAACCATCTTTAGGATAACCTACAAATATACACTTGATAAACCTTGGGTCGAGTTTGCTTGAAGTGTCTTGTCTAATATAGGCTTCACCGGGGATGAGCTTATGGACCGGAAAAACTTAAACGAACTAAAAACCGACCGAAACTGAGCCAAAATGGGACTGAATATACATATTCGATTCGGTTTTTTGGTTTTTAGAAAAAGCTAATTCGGTTTCGGTCCGAACCGAACCGAAAAAATGCTAACACTACTCTTAATCATGAAAAACCGAACCGAACAGAAACCCGACATAACTAAACTAAACCTGAATCAAATATACAAATTTGGTTCGGTCTTTGGTTTTAAAAAAACCTAATTCGGTTTTGGTGCATTTCGGTTCGATTTGGTTTTCGGAACATGCTCATCCCTAGGCTTCAAAACCCAATACCTTTAAGTAAGATAAACATGAAACCTTTACATGCCATAACTCATAGGGTGTCTTGTGTACCTTTTTGGTTGGTTCCATATTCAAAATACGGGTGACAACGCCTAGTAATATCACATATTTTAGTCGTTGTTGAGCCCTATTCTTAGTGAAATTATATCATATACATCGTGGTATTCTCACTTTTCGTGCTAGCACTTGTTTGGAAATAAATAATGAAAACAGGGACCAAAAGCGTGCAATTTGGAAGAAATTTGAAGATCAAGGCAAAATCAGGCAAAGACGTACGTGCGCCGTGGAATTCATCAATGCGCAACGCGGTTATGAGGCAGTGGAAAGAATTTAAATTCCGATAAAACGGGGATAACCCCGCACGCGCGTCGCGGGATCCACTTATGCGCGGCGCGGCTTCGAGATTTTTGCAACTATAAATAGAGGCTTTTAGGTCAAAAAAAATTAGCGAAGACCTGGTGTGAAATCAACCCCAAGGCTCTTTGACTCCGAGATTTAGCTTCAGAAACCATCTTTTGGTATTTTTCATGTTTTTATCTTTAATATTCAATTAGTTAAATAGTTAGTGATAGTTGCTAGTGTCTTTGGGAGTGACAGCCATTGACATTGAGTCTTTGTTTCTGTTTTTGTATCTTTTGGTTACTGTTTGTATCATTGGATCTGAGTTTTGAGTTAATGAATCATTTGGTTACAAGTAATTGCTTCTTTTCGATGTTTTATGCTTGTGAATGAATTGTTGGACGTTTGGATTGTGTTTGATGATTGATTTGCCTTTGTTTGCTTCTGATTTGGAGATATACTTCTGATTTCAGTAAGTAACAAGGTTTGGTTGGTAGTTTAGTTTAGTTCATGCTTGCTTGGGATTGTTTTCTTTTATGCTTTTTGGGATTAGTTGTCAAAAGTTAGGAACTAGGTCCTCTGACTGTAGCGTGACATTGCAGTTGGTAATCTGTCACCTGTCTCGACCACGTAACTCATGTGGATCGACCCTGACTTCCACTGTGCTAAGTGTGTGTGTTAGGTATTTTCTTATTTTTGACCGTATGACGACCGCTGCGATGTCAACATGCTATAGTTTGTAAGGAATAACTACAAAGATAAAGGGAGAAGCCTTTACATGCCATAACTCATAGGGTGTCTTGTGTACCTTTTTGGTTGGAGCCATATTTAAAATACAAGCTATAGTTTGTATGGAATAACTACAAAAGATAAAGGGAGAGTACTCCTATTCATCATAGATCAAACCATATCTAATCGGATCCAGTTCCTCCTTCTGGAAACACCATTGTGTTGTGGCATCTCGGGAGGAGTGAGTTGTGAGATAATCCCACAATTCCTTAGATAGTCTAAGAATTCTTGACTTAGATACTCGTCCCCTCTATTCGAGAAAAGGACCTTAATTTTCTTGTTGAGTATGTTCTATACTTCACTTTGAAACAATTTGAACATTTCAAAGCTTAATGTTTATGTTTCATCATATAAACGCAACCATAACGATTAAAGTCATCCGTGAAGGTGATGACGTATCTTTCACCGTATCTTGACATGACTTTGAAAGGTCCACATACATCCCTATGTATGATCCTTAACAAGTCCTTATCTTTTTCACTCATGCTTGAGAAAGGAGCGTTGGTCATCTTTCCACATAAGCAAGATCCACATATGTCAAATGTGTCATTCACATTTACCTTCAAAAGTCCACTTCTTTGAAATTGTGATATGCGCTTCTTGCCTATATGTCGAAGACAAAAATGCCATAGATATGTTTCACTCAACTCACATTTCGGTCTCTTGGTGGAAGCATGGTATATAGAACTTTGGTTTGGAGTACAATCTAGGTTTACTTTATATATTCCATTTAGAGGCCTAGCCTCAAAGTAAAACACATCATTCTTGGAAACATAAATGTCATCATTAACAAAATTAAAGTTAAACCCACATTGTTTAACTCTTGCAATGGAAATAATATTCCTAGTCAAGCTAGGAATATAACAAACATTAGATAATGTGAAGTACAAGCCATTTGGTAATAACAAATTATATTATCCTAGTGAGTGAACTTCAACTCTTGCACCATTTCCTACATGGAGCACCATCATGCTTCCTTGAGTTGCCTACTCCTTTTGAACACCTGCAATGAATTACAAATATGAGTTCCACATCATGTATCAAATACCCACGAGCTTCATGTAAAGTTATAAAGTCCTAATTCAATCACAAAGATACCTGAGCATCATTCCTCGAGCTTCTTCATCTTGGCCTCGTCAAGGTAAGTCGGGCAGTTCCTCTTCCAATGCCCAACTATCACACACTCGAAGCATGCGGCTTCTTTAGGTTCCTTAGCCTTCTTCTTGGGAGGAGGAGGGGAAGCAACTTGTTTACCCTTCCCCTTGACAACCTTTGTCTTCCGTTTACCCTTAGATTTCTTTGGGTTAGGGTTCTATTTGTTCATACCACCTTCCCGAATAATGAGGACATGAAAGGATTTCTTTGGAAGATTCTTCTCTGCAGTTTGAAGAATCCCATGCAAGTCCGAGATAGATTTGTTCCAACCATTCATGTTGTAATTCATAATGAAAGGATAAAAAGACTTTGTCAAAGAGTTAAGCATCATATCAATTGCTAATTCATTACGTATCAGAACTCCAAGACAAGCCAAGTGATCTATGTGACTCTTCATTTTGAGCACACAAGAGCTCACCGATTGCCCTTCTTCCATCCTACAAGCGTCGAAAGCCCAAACATTTTTGAACCTCTCGTCCTTGCAAGTTGTTGGAACATCTCCTTGAGTTAGTTGATCATGATTTAGGCCGAATGATTCTCAAAGTCCTTTTCAAGGTTGGGAATCATGTTGGCCAACATGAGGCATGCGACATCGATCGAATCATCTAACTTTTTCAACCACACATCATGTGGGACCTGAGAGTGATAGGTGGCTCTTCGAGAATGGGTTAATTAAGCATATACTCCTTTTCTTGTTTAAGAAAAATTATTATATTGCACTACCAATCCAAGAAGTTCTTATGGTTCAATTTCTCCTTTTCAAGGACGAAACATAAAGTGACGGTGTTTGAGGTTTGGTTTGCATTTTGGGCCATCTACAATTAGTATTTTCAATATTTAAAGCCTTTAATATTTAATACCCTTTTTGTTTCAAAAACATTAATTATCAAAGTCAAGAATTCAAGTTGCAAAACAAATAATTGGTTAAGTAACCTTTTTCCCACATAATTAATCCAAAGAGGTAGGTAACCTTTACCAATTACATCTCAAATGTAATTCCTAGAAGTATGGGATCCTTTAAAAACATTTGTTTTATTGGCCTGTTTGATCTCATATATGTCTCGGGTCTCTAATGCTTAGGTAACCTTTTTCACAAAGATTCTCGATCAAATCGTCCTACTTGAGATACATGTGTAATAGTGGTTAAGTAACCTTTTTCCCACTAGAAATTGAAAACCACCTTGGCCATCATAAGATGAATCCAATTGCTTAGGTAACCTTTTTCCCACAAGGACTATACAAATATGCATAAGTGTTCCTCAAAAGGATGGAATAGATTTGCAATTAGAAAAAGGGTTTTTAATGTTCTACAATTATAATTTTGAAAATATTTAGTATCATGTGCTATTTCATGCATTTAATAAAACACATGGTACTCATATATTGAAAAATCAAAGTTCTCATAATTTGGTTCTTCTTCATTTTGTTAGTGTAAAGTTTGTGATCAATGTGCAACTAATATCCTATATCAAGGTTTGGGATTAAGTACAACAAGAACCATATTGAGTCCCTAATTAACATCTTTTATTAATAATTTGGAGTTTGGACAAAAAAAAATTAAAATCTATATTTTAACACATTTTAGCATCTTACGGTAAAACTTGTGTTTTTGAAAAACCAAACTCCTTGATGATTTATATTTTATTATCTAGGTTTTATAGCATGCAAAATCTTATTTTCATACATTCATACAACAATAACAACATAAAATCATCACTAGCATTCACAAGTGCATAAACCAAGCCATCTAGTTGTTGTTTCATGTGAGCGATTGCATGTAATAACAAGTCCTTTCATAAGGGACACGTTGGACCAAATAATCTTCTTGATGGTTTTTGTAGAAGCTCCAACTTGCCAACACGTTTTATATTAATAATCTATTGAAGTTCCACCCATGCATTTGACCTAGGAGTAGAAAACAAAATTTTTTGTTCTCCATCCTCAAAGCCGAGAGCTGCTAGGCAGCAGTAGAAAAATCTCTGCAACTTTAATCTTTAATGTTTAACCTCCATCTTTATCTCTTGTTACATTTTAATGCATATAAACTAGTCTAACACTAAAAAGAATACTTACAAATGAACAAAATAAAGAAAAATATATATTTAATATTACAACCATTGAATAAAAGAATATATATTACAACCATATTGAAAACCAATTCACAAACACATATCATAATGTCATGGCTTGTTTATGAACATATACTCATATTTATTCAAAACAACACTTGTTTTTCTAAGGCAATTTATATGTAACCAAATGCTTGTAAAAGTTGGTTACATAAAATCATAAAGTAATAACATACAAGTTGCCAAAGAAGCCATGCGTCAAGTTTTTCATACGAGTTGCAAAAAATCATTCCTTCCAAAAACCAAGTTTATCATAATAAGCTTTTATCTAAGCATGCATGTAAGGGCAGGCAGAATGGCTTCGAAATGGTCGTGTGTAGGGCTGCAGGGCTGCCGGCACCATCGGAAAAAATGACTCCAGTAGTTGAAAGATGGGGAAATATAGGTGGGGAACATGTTCTTGAACCCGTGTGTTTACTTGGAATTTTCATTAAAAAAAGTTTAAATCCAAAATAAATTTTTACCCCCACCCCTATAAATACCCCCTCTACCACTTCAAAAATTACACCTTCCTTCTTCTCTCTTTCTCTCAATATTCATTCTTTTTAAAACTTCCCATCAATAAATATTTTATCCCTCACCTTTATAAATCCAAATTTCAATTTAATTCTTACATTGAAATGTCTTCTTCTGATAATTCTGATTTGTATGTGCTCAAAAAAATAGTTGATGATACTATGTATTCATCGTCATCGTCTGCATCATCAAGTTATGTAATTGTTTACACACCAGTTGCTCAAGCTGCACTTGCAGTATTTGCAAATATTGCAAGTTCTAGCAATTGTTGTCCAATAACTTATCTCTGCAGAGATCGGGAAATTGTAGAGAAGCAGCTGATCGAAGATTACTTTGTTCCTAATTTAAAGTTTGGGGGCCTTAATTTTAGAAACATAATCTGAATGAGTAAAAGATTGTTTGTGGGCATTGTTGAGGATATGGAAAGAAAATTTTCATATTTTCAAACAACTTATGATGCCAAGCTACAAAAACGTTTCACTACATTGCAGAAATGCACATCTACGATATGACACTTGGGGGGCAGAAGCACCCCCCCGCTTCACTAGATGAGTACTTGAATATGTTAGAAGAAAATTCACGTGAAAGCCTCTACACCTTCTGTTATCGTGTTATTCAATTGTTTGGTGCCAAATTCATACGCAAACCAACATCCAATGACATTCAACTGTTGTACATTACATAAGAATCCAAAGATGGATTTCTTGGCATGCTAGGTGGCATTGATTGTACACATTAGGATAGGAGAGTTTTCCAACAACTTTGGGAGGCCAGTACATGAGAAGTGATCACAGGTACCCTACATTGATACTTGAAGTAGTAGCGTCACAAGATTTGTGGATATGTCATTCATACTTTGGTGTCGCTGTTGGCAAAATGTTTATTTGTTTTGAACGGGGAATAATTCAAGCATGGGGTACTATCTTGCATATGGGATATACCCAAACTGGTCCACTTTCATGAAATCATTTTCACATCCAGTAACCCCAAAAAAAGAAACGTTACATGGCGGCCCAAGAAGCAGCAAGAAAGGACGTTGAACGAGCGTTTGGTATACTAAAACAAAGATGAGCCATTATCAGACAACCTGCACGGTCCACTGATATTGCTTGGCGTAAAGATATTATGTATGCTTGCTTTATATTACACAACATGATACTGCAATATGAAGGTGTTGTTATATGTCAGGTACATGAAATCGATCTCCCACCGATGTAGAAATTAATGATGATATGATTTTGGAATTGCACGACGCATGAATTCACTAATTTCTATTGGATCTTGTTGACCACATCGAGCATACCTACATACCTTCTTTGGATTGATAGTTTATTCAAATTATCGCATTTAGGTTTTAATTATCGTATTTAGGTTTTCATTTTTCATATTTAGGATGTAAATTATCATTTTTAGGATTTTTTTTATTTTAGTTTGTAATGGTGTGCTATTCTATTAAATGTTATTTGTCTTTTTATTTTATTTATTACTTTTCTAATTTATTTTAAATATTAAATTAAATGTTATTATATTTTTTGATTTAGTTAACTAATTTTAATATAGAAAATCGGATGTGGCATTGAGGGTTAGGAGGGTCGGGAATGATGGGTTACCAGTGGTGTGGGTTAAACGTTAAAGAAAGATGGAAGTAAGAGGAGAGAGAAATGTTGATGTGGCGTGTGGTTGCGAGGGTTTGGGGAGATGGACTCCCCCCAACTTGAAGATGGCTTTAATACCAATTTTTTGGTTTGTTTATCCATATTTAAAACAAAATTTAGAATTTACAACTGAAGCATTTAGAAAAATTTATGAACAACTTGACATAACATGTTATCCCACCAAAGATCAATGTTTCATATGCATGCAAAGAAAACTAGATGAGTTTAGTCTACAACCTTTGGAGGCCTTTAAGCTCACGTTTTGGAAGCTTCCGTATAATGATCACCTGAAGCCAAAGTAGACTTCCTTACTAGGTTAGTACACCTACAAGAAGTTGTCCATTAATGAATGTTAGTTGCACCTTGTTGTGGAAATATTTTAAGCTTGAAACAAAACTACACTTTTATATTCAAGAACGAGTTTGCATGTAAGCTCATAATCCTCACTTTATGAACAATTCTAGAGAGAGAAAGGATGAGAGAGTGTGTGTGTGTGTGTGATCCAAGAGTGACCAGAAAGATATGATAGAGTAACCAAGACTATCTTTATATACTCCCTACCATGCAAAACATCTTGTCACTTAATCTTATGCATTGGTAAAGACGCACAATGCATGGAGAGTATGTGTGTCATAAGTCATGCATATTTCACATCTTATTGAGAGGAGAGAGAGGGTGGCATGACATGGTAGAGGTAGGTTTACCCACATCCACAATCCACTCCATTCCATACACACACATACACACACACACACACACACACACACATATATATATATATATATATATATATATATATATATATATATATATAAGGATATTATGTACGTGAGGCAGTACGATAGGAAAGTGCAAGACCCTTATCAGATAACTAGGGTAAGTCAGATAGTGTTGAGTAAGAAAGAGGAAAGTTCAAGTAATCTTAGCAGTCTAGATGTAGAAATTTTAAGTTAGGGATTATCATAACCTAGGTGAGATCTCTTAAGCGTATGAAGTAGTTTAAACAAGTAAGGAAACTCAAGTCAGAAGGAAGTAGTGAGCATCACCATTTAGAATGACCAGGAGGCAGACGTCTACGACAGAAGTTCTGGTGTATTCAAGGGTGTTGATAATGCGTTTTTATATTACATATTTGACGTGTTCTTGGACCGTGTTATTGGACCGTGTTTTAGTTATTTTATCTTTGTAAAATGACTAATAATGCTCACTTTTAGTGCAAGTTGCATTGTGTGGTATTTATATTAAAATACAGGGTTTAAAGAGTAAATTTGATGAAGATGGAGATAAATAAACGAAAGATAAGGGTTAGGAGAAACTCGCGATGCGGGGAAGTGCTCTTTATGGCACCAGTTGTTGGATAAGAGCGTGATCTAGTTTGACTTGTATTTCAAAATGCGAGGAATCGAGGTAAGGCAAGACTTGCGACGCGAAAACACATGGTCGGCGGCGCGAGCCACCAGATTTCACAACTATAAATAGAGGTTCCTAGGTCTAATTTCCAGGAACGAAGACTGATTCATTGAGTAGATCTCTGACATCTTTGACTCAATTTCATAGTATTTCAGTTTTACAATTAGTAGTTGGTTAGTTTTCATTTATTTTGCAACATTTCGGTTTCTGTAACGACTCTTGTGCTACGAGTATTTCACATCAATGAATTTCTCTAACCACAAAGGTTGGTTTTTTGTTCTAGGAGTAATGTCTTGAGTTTGGTTTGTGGAACTCAAGTAATTCGTGTACTCATTACTCCCCAGTCGGCCGAATAAGTACCGAATACCGAGTTCCGCAATGTTGTTTTATTGTATGAAAATCACTTTTACGTATTCAATAATAACACAACACTATACTACTAAAGAAACAAAACTCAATAAAACAACAATACTATTGTTCATTGTGGAACTGTTGATTCCAGACAAATCTTCGGATTCCGGACAAAGGTAATATTCCACATATAGTTTGTTGTATTCTGTAAGGTTTTTTACACTCCGTACAGGTTTCCATGAGACCTACTAAAGATTCTAATAACGGAAATACATAGAAAAATGAGTCATGGCCTTCAAATACAGAACGTTCCAAAGTTGTTCTTTACATTTTGGAATCGTTTCTCGCATTCCGGACAACTATTACAGTACTTCCTTTTTAAAATAGTCGTAAAAATGATGTGAAAACTAACCTAGTTTGTCGAATTCATGTTTTTCTTCAAACTGAAGTTCAAGTGTTCAACCGTGGAATCCACAAAAAAATAAAATTTCCATAATGACATTTTGGTAGGAGGTGGGTCTCTTGTATATAAGAAGGGACAACACAAATAAGTTTTAACCCATTTTATTCAGGTAGCCCTGGCATAGGGTCGGAATCCCCACTCTGGAAAAATTGACTACTTAAAAAAATTATTTTCTTAAATAATGCATGTTCAAATGGTTAGTTTTATAAATATCTCATGTTAAGTTCATACAAATTAATAATAACTCTACTTGTCCGTATACAAAGAAATTATTATCTTGTCAAACTGTTGTTTTAATAATCTTAGTAGTGATTTACAAATTAAAAGAATTTAAAATATATACACGGTAAGGAATACAACCTATTTAAACTCGTATTAGAAAGTTCTTATTTTAACTAATTTATCTTTAACATTGACTAGTTTGACCGATACCACTTAAATTCGTACCATCTAAGAATAGAGTCAATAGACTGTTTGCCGGGGTCCATGAATGGTCACAACCCCATGTGAAAATCCCAAAAGACTATACAATATAAGTTATGATCATCCGGTCCCCATTATATCACACTTTACTAATCTTAACCGTCCAAGTGTCACCCCTACCCCATTACCCAATAGTTACCGTTACAAGGATTAACTATAATTTAACAATCAAATATTCCTTCTTGTTATTTAACCAACTTATGAGCACGAGTTTTATTGTTAGGGCTACAAATGAGCCCAAAAAAGCTTCTTATAGTAGATTATTGTCAAACTGGAAACTGTTGATAATATAAGTTTGAATTTGGCTTACTAAAAGTCTAAAATAGAGCTTATATATTTTAAAAATATCTCAAAAATGTTTGTAAAAAATATATTCAATAAAACAAGTCGGATTAAAGCATAATCAGTAATATTACCGCATACATAGGGATTAAAAAACTAGTGAATGAATTTGAGTCGGGATATTATAAATTTAAACATGACCCATAATATGTTTCAGAACTAATTTTTATATTCCTACTCGAGCTTGATAAAGTTTGACTCACTAAAAGATCAAACTTTTTGTGACCCCAATTATTATATATGTTTAAACCGAGTATACGTCACACATGTGAGCTTAACTTGTATTTTTTTTATCATCATTGTCCTTGAGAAATACACATGTATCATGTATGTGCATGTGGTGATTACAATTATGTCATATTAAAAATACAATTGCGTAGGACTATGTATACATGTTAACAAATATAAGGGTTCCCGCAATTTTTCCTAAGATCCGTGCAAATGTGTAGAAAAATAATACTTGTTACACTTATGGTTGTGTAGACTTCAAAATCAGCAAATCCAACAGATTCTATGGTCTTAGCATTCCAAGTTATGTCAATAGGGCCAAGATCTTGAGTGGACCAATTCTGCCCAAGGCAATCGAGTTGATTTGCCTTAGCTTCTCCTGTTCCTCAAGCTTCTTCTGTTTCTTCTCTTCATTACTTAGTTCGACCACTTGTGTCTTCCCTTTGTCTTGAGATCCCGAACCAGCGGATCCCGAAGTTGTAGAGGTGATTGTAGTTAACAAGGGTTCGGAACTAATCACCACTCCTCTTGTGACGTCCGGATTTGGCATTGGAGGGCGAAAAGGAGCACGCGACAAGCCAAATGAGGCTAATGGTGGAATTGTTGTTGTTGTAGAGATTGTTGACGTGATAGATGTCATCGCAGCTGAAAGGGAACTGGACCCTTCTCCCCCTTGTGAGGAATGGAATACAGGACTAGTCTGAGCACGTGGTCGTGCTCCAGATTGGGCAGATTGAGGTATGGGCAAGCGAGGCAAAAAATGTGCCAGAGGTTGGAGATAACTTTGTAGATCTGTGAGAGCAGCATTGATCATGAGTTCGTTGTTATGCTGGATTTTTGTTGAGAAGCCCTCCAATGTCGAAGCTGTTGGGTTTGGTGGAACCATGAACAATTTGTCACATTGGTTATAGCTCAAGGACCATAACTGTAAATTGGTTTACAATTCAATTTGCAATTTAATAGTATATATGTGTCTGTGTCGTGTTTGGTGAAAAGCATAAAGGAGCCTACCATAATTTAATATTAAAACCCACATGTGAAAGAAAGAAAACGAATGAACGATTACGACTCTAAAATCCTATAAATAGGATTGTTTTCTTCATTTGTTAATCGCAGCACCAACAATTGTAATTGTAATCTTCATAGAGTGAATATAAGAAAACTCAGTTGCAGCCCGTGGATGTAGGATTGACACCGAATCCGAACCACGTAAAAATCCTTGTGTTCTTCTTGCATTATTTTCGTGAGTTTGTGTGTGTGTGATAGTGTGTTTCCGCTGCGTGTACCCGATCCGATTCCTAACAACTGGTATCAGAGCTTCGGGTTTTGGAGGAGGTCTCGGTTTTAGAAATTAGAGTATGCTCTGTGGTTGCAGTTTTGTCTGATCTTCCACATCAGAAACTAATTTCTATTAATCGTATTAAAGGTGTCTTGGTACTTTTAAGGGTACTGTTCTGTCACACAAAAGTACTATAAAAGATTTGTCTCTTGTTTGTCGTAATGGCTGAAGAGAAGGTTGTAATCGAGAAGTTCAACGGTTCTGACTTTAGCTGGTGGAAAATGCAATTAGAAGCATTGCTATGTCAGAAAGATTTGGACGTGGTACTTGGAGACAAACCGGAGAAAATGGAAAAAGCTGCCGAAGATGCGTGGAACTCAAAGGACAAGAAAGCTAAGGCGGTTATTACGTTGTCGTTGGAAAGGAGCGTCGCTTTCAACATCATGAAGGAAACCATGGCGCGTGGTATGATGGATGCTCTGACAAACATGTATGAGAAACCGTCGGCGGCTAACAAGGTGTTCTTGATGAGGGAGTTGTTCACTACAAGGATGAATGAGGAAGGCTCAGTTACGGTTCACATTAACAATCTAAATTCAATTCTGTCCAGATTGTCATCTGTGGGAATTAAATTTGATAATGAGACTCAAGCTTCACTGCTACTAGCTTCACTACCTGATAGCTGGTCTGGAACAGTAACCGCTGTTACAAGTTCAGTGGGGACCAGTAGTATGACTTTTGAAGGGGTTAGAGATTTGGTTCTTGGCGAGGATGTCAGACGCAAGAATCAAGGTGGATCTTCTTCTTCTGAGTTATTAAATATCGGAAGAGATAGAGGGAATAGCAGGAATAGTGGGAGCAGTGGGAGTCGGGGAAGAAGTTCATCTAGAACTTGGAAGAATGTGAAGTGCTGGAACTGCCAGGAGGTGGGACATGTTAAGAGTCAATGTCCAAAGAAAGAATTAAACAGTGTTGGTGCTGAGAATGTTTATCAGGAAGATGCATTGATACTCAGTATGGAAAACTGTGTAGACTCTTGGGTCATGGATTCAGGGGCTTCGTTTCACGCCATGGACAACGGAGAAACGATGGTGAATCTAAAAGAATGAGATTTTGGGAAGGTACGGTTAGCAAATGACGAGATGCTTCAAGTAACGGGAATAGGAGATATTGATCTGGTTACTTCATTGGGAACTACATGGAACCTAAAGAATGTCAGGGTGATTCCGGAGCTGAAGAAGAAATTGATTTCTGTTGGTCAGCTGGATAAACAAGAACTGGAAGTAAGGTTTGGTGGTGGTAAATGGAGGGTGGTCAATGGTAATTCGGTGATTGCTCAAGGTATGAAGTGTGGGTCATTGTATATGGTTGAGGTACCTGCTGAGGGAAGTATGACCGTCCCCATTAAGCATGACAAAATCTGGTTTGCTAAATCTAGTGCTAAGAGAGTTCATTTTACAAACATGAATTCTGGAGCCAAGGGGATGTTAGTTGAACGAGTCGGAAAGTCTAAACCATTCAGGGGATTTTGTGACAGTGGAAGCACGGGGTGTGTTCCGAGTACAGTTACAAAGAGCCGTTGGGTTTTGAAGACTAAGACTGAAAAATTCTCTCCTGTTGGAAGTTTGCAGATTTTGGAGAGTGTTAGTGGTCCTCGGTGTATCTCTGGAGCTGGTGGAGTGTCCAAACCGGTTGAGACAAAGGATGAGTCGGTGGTGGGATTAGCCATGGCTGAGTTGGAGCTAGTGGGAGCTTCAACTGGCCCTTCTAGTACTTGAAAATGAGGGGCGGCTGCAACTAAGGAAATTTTGATCGGGTCAAGCTTGTTCTTGGGAACTGGAAGCTTGAAAGACTGATTTGGTTGAAGATTACTGGAGTTACTGTATTGTTCATGTCTCCAAGTGGGAGATTGTTGGGTTTGGTGGAACCATGAACAATTTGTCACATTGGTTATAGCTCAAGGACCATAACTGTAAATTGGTTTACAATTCAATTTGCAATTGAATTGTATATATGTGTCTGTGCCGTGTTTGGTGAAAAGTATAAAGGAGCCTACCATAATTTAATATTAAAACCCACATGTGAAAGAAAGAAAACGAACGAACGATTACGGCTCTAAAATCCTAAAAATAGGATTGTTTTCTTCATTTGTTAATCGCAGCACCAACAATTGTAATTGTAATCTTCATAGAGTGAATATAAGAAAACTCAGTTGCAGCCCGTGGATGTAGGATTGACACCAAATCCGAACCACGTAAAAATCCTTGTGTTCTTCTTGCTTTATTTTCGTGAGTTTGTGTGTGTGTGTGTGATAGTGTGTTTCCGCTGCATGTACCCGATCCGATTCCTAACAGAAGCCGGTGATTCTTTGTTGAGTTCGGAAATACTGGATTGAGCAGCTTGGAGTTCTTTGAGAGTCTACGAATTGCATTTTTGATTAGATGACATGTTTTCCTCTCGAATATTGTCTGAGGACTTTTGTACATTAGAAAACAAAGTCTCAAACTTCTGAATGGAAGCATCCACTTTTGTATTAACTTTGGTGCTCAGTTGAAGTTGGCGCTCCAATATTCGTCTCTCTGAACATGAACAATTTACTGATTTCTTATGAACAATTTACCAATTTCTTATGAAAACGATTTTAACAGCTTTTAAAAAATCAAAACAATTTCTAACAGTGCAATATGATGTTCAAGTTGCTCTAATACCATTGTTGAGATGTGATAACAAAATAAACATACATAGAGGAATCGAAAACTAAAATCGTATCTCACCACGGATCACAAGAACATACGAGTTTTAACTATAAATCTAATTTAGGAGATCAATGAATACCTTTTTTGTAACGCCCCAATTTTACAATTATAAAATTTCATTTATTACCAAGGTTCCAACAAAAATCTTTATTTCGAAAAATAACACTGTTCGACATATTTATTAAACCAACAGCGGAAACATTTGAAAATCATAACATAGTTCATTATAATAACTCTCTTGTATGCGATGCGCTGCCGTCAAGCCTTGCCCTTCCCGTTTACATTTGAAATACCTGAAATATTATAAAATCAACGGGTAAGCTTAAAGCTCAGTGAGTCCCCAAATTACCATACATGCCCACACATTAAACAACCCGTCCTCGAGAATGACCCGACCCTACCCGCCATACAACAGCTACGGGCGTCCATCATATAACAGCTATGGACACGGAGCGTTCTACCCATCATACAACAGCTATGGGTTACCGGTTATGGCCCAGCCCATCATACAACAACTATGGGACACGGCAATAGTCCAACTCGTCATACAACAGCTACGAGGGGACACGCATCAGTACTGAGCCCAACAACAGATAATCACAGATATAGAACAGATCATATAACTGTAAATAACACACAAGATGCCTAACATGCAACATCACATAGTAAGGTGAGGATACTCACCTGATTCGTAACCGTGTAGATATGCTCTAATATCCAACTTAGCTCGTCCAAACACCTAAATCCCACACACACAACATATTAATCACTGACCAAACTCCTACAGACTTGCCTAAAGGTCAGACCCAACGTTTGTCATCAATCAATGGTCGAAAATAAGCTTTTGGGTCAAACAGTGACTCGCCGCGGCGCGACCTCTCCCTTACGCGTCGCGGACTAGCATTGCATACTTACGGGGTTTACCCGAACTCGTGTCGCCGAAATAGCCTGTCCGCATCGCGGACTCGTAATGGTCCAAAACCCCTTTCTGCCCTTAACCAGTGCAGCCATCGATTAGGGTTCCTCTCTACACCCCTTCCTAGGATCAGAAACTACCCTAAGGCCACTCTCTTATGGACATGCAAGTCCATGGTCCAAAACCCTAAGTATATCAAGTCATCTAAGACTATTACCCAAGGGATAACACCATATGACGGGATAAAATGAAATATCAGAAAGGTAGATCTTCTTACCTTGCTTCTGGAAAACGGAGGAATGCACACGATCGGCTACAAGCCTTCCCCTACGTTGTATCCCCTTCTTCCAATCTCTCAAAACCTTCAAAGCCTTGGAACCAAAGAGCCTTTGCTGAAACCAATCGACTCTACTCCCGAAAACTTCCAAAAACACGAACCCTAGGGCTGGACCCTTTATATAGGCGTTTAAATTCGAATTAGGGTTTTTCATATCTGCGGAGCACCGCGCCGCGGATCCTCCCGAGACGCGCTGCGCGTATAATTCATTCGCGAATCCAGATCCTTCCCAAAGCCGCGTCGCGGATCCGTCCGGGCCGCGCCTCGGCGGAACGGGTCTTACATTTTTACTATACATCTATGAAGTCTAGGATGACGAAAGCCTAATAGCAGGAACCTCTCTAATAAAATCACACCCAAGACAATGATTCAACACACATTGAAGTATAACAGCTCGTTGCTTGCAGAAGAAGCAACCTTCTTCTAGGATTTATGAAGGAAATCGACAAGCGAGAAAGGGGACAGGAATATGGACGAATTTTTGTTTTTATTATCTGAAATTTCCAATCATTATGGGTATTTTTAATACACATCATGTTTATCTTATCCCCCTTTGGATAAAGACTTAAAATTCAAACTATTAGTATTTTCACTTAAGCCCCTTATCCACTTTTAGTTTCTAATTAATATACATTTACTTTGATATATTAACAAACTTAGTCTCTCATGTTTGCTTTCAACCTCTTTTTACTAAATCATCTATAGTGTATAACCCAAAAGGACCCCGTTATTTATAGTAATATTATCAACTTGTTATGATCATAAGCATATAACCAATAATTTTTACCCATGTTTTAAATTTTTTTTAACAAAGTTTGTTCAAACTTTTAACAAATATTCCCAACTATTTTTTATAATTTTGTCTTTATATGTATTTTTTAATTTTGTTTTTTCTCTTACAAAATTGCATTTTCACAACTTCTTTTACATTATATGTTTTCATAAAATTATATTGTTTACAACTATAATATGTTTACATCTTTTTAAAAAATTACAATAAGTTCTCTTTCCCAAACTTATTTTTATAAATTTCCCATAACTTCTTTACAATTTTGTTTATATATGTCTTTACAATTTTTTTACAATAAATCCACCCCACCCCCCCCACCCCCCCAAAACTTATTTTGATAAAGTTTCCATAACTTCTTTTTAAATTTTGCTTATATATGTTTTTACAAAAAAATTTACAATAAAATTCCTAAAACATATTTTTACAAAGTTTCTATAACTTCTTTTACAATTTTGTTTATATATATTTTTACAAAGTTATTTCTTTTTTTTATAATTCTTTACATATTTTTACAACAAAAACCATTTTAAAAAACATGTCATAACTTTTTAACAATTACTTTAACTTTTTAGATAATTTTTGTAGAATGAATATGTATCAGATGTAAATTATGGTATAAGGCTATACGCAAGAAATAACAACGTACGTTGATTTATTTGTATACTATACCACCCTACTTCATCTTTTTCTTATTAAATCAATTTTCATTTTAAAATTCCACCAAATTACATCATTATACTTTCAATTTATTATCTTATTAACACGTTTTACTTTGAATTGGTACTCATTTATATCATTGTATTTTTACTCTTTTTCTTATGAATACATTATACTTTCAATAGTAGTCATATTTTTATCATTGTATATTTTCTTATTAACACATTGTAAGTTATATAGAGATTTAATAGAAAAACGTTGATCTTTTTGGGAAACCATGATTGCACCCTTTTGTAGTTTGATTGAAAAAGTAGTCGTTATTCAGGTGTTCAATCTTTTGTTATGTACAAACATATAATTCATTGGATTCTAATGATGTTCCGTGATGTAGTCATTTGTAAATAATTTTTTTTACAGCTAACAGTATTTAAAACTTACAAATTAATAGATACATTGCTACTTTTTCCCTTTAATCTTTTTTTATCTTCCCGCTACGTCATGTCGAGTTCACTTATTAATTTTAAAACAATTCACGATAACGATATTGCAAAATTTTATGTCTTTTTATTATTTGTTAAAAAGATAATCTAAATTGCTAATTATGTCATTCATTTATAGTCATTTTCTGAGTATCATAAGTTATAACTCTTATCGAGTTACATGTGTACCTAAAAATAGCCTAACAAGTTCCTAAAAATAGCCTAACGAAATAAAGATAATATCAGCAAGGAATCTTGCACTTGTAAACAATAGTCAAAGTTACTTATTTAGTATAAGTTAGACGATTCTTCAATTGAACATGATTATGTGACATACCATATAGAATAATCAAACAAATAGTCAATTGCGTTTAGATACGCTTTTACAACCTGAACGTGTAAGTTGTAACAATCAGATAATTAGTTATGTTTTGATACGATTTTATAGTTCGAATATTATGTTTCGTGGATCCTTTGATCATAGAAATCAATTGGTAAAATAATAATATTAACGTGTTTGGCAAAACGAGCTGGTAGCGGGTGGCTGGTGGCTGGAAGCTGGAAGTTAGAGTTTTTAGTTAAATACTACTTCAACTAGCGTTTAAAATAATAACGTTTTGTTTAAAATAAGAGTTTCAAACTCGTGTCGCCGAACGAATTTTTTTTTTATCAGAGTTTTTTCCTAAACGCTAGAAACTACAAGCTCTCAAACACTCCCAAAAAGGCGTGTCAAACACGTTCTAAATATTGTTACATAAATTGTTGAACTACTAAAAATCTAAAATACTATAAATCTTTTCCTTACTACAAGTATTATTTTTGTAATAAAAATATTGATGCATTAAATTTTTACGAAGAACTTCAACTTAGGGTTAGAACATGGTATAATATAGTAACTTTATTCTATTGTATTCCTTACAGGCTGTTTGATTTGTCTTTTATGCGGTCCAGTAAAATGATACGTCTGATTCGGTCCGACTTCCGAGTTTTGATAACCAAAAATTTTAATACTAACACAGTTCTAAACTCTTAAATTTACATCTTACCCAGTCAGCTTCAGGATAAGTCTGATCAGGTCGGACACTCTCGATCAGCTCTTACTCAATCAGCAGGTATCATACATTCCATTATATTATCATTTTTGTTAAAATTAACCCTACAAATAAACAAAACTTGGTATTTAAATATAGATAATCAGGTGATCAAAACTAAAAACAATTCATCAAAAACTTTATAGCTATTGTCTACAAACTAGTAATCAAATAATCAAATAAAAAGTATACATCCAAATAAACTTAAAACCTAAATGTACGATTCGTTATAAAGGTATCGGTTGCACAAAAAATGAGGCAATGTGTACTGACCCCAACATCATCTTACATGAAGAACAGAGCCAGTACCACAATATATAATGATATGCCGGTGTCATAAAACACTTCCCAAGATTCAATGGACGTAGTAAGTAGTAATTAAAGTTTACAACTTTCTATGTCAAAAATATTTCATTTTTATTGTTGTTTTCGTCTGGATTTTCATTTTATTTTAACCATCATGGAAAAAATCAACTACAAATTCCTTGTTTTTATCTCACTGTTTGGTGGATCAGATCTCAATTTCTCCATTATTATATTATAACCTGCAACTCTCAAAATCAATAGCTACTTTCAAGGTTTTATTCTCTGCAAATTTCTTACTTTCATACTTAAAAAGGTTCAAATATCAAATATCCGCCCCCAATCAAACCCTCTGTTTCTTGGCTCTTAGCATGCACATTCATCATACTTCTGCATTTGGGTGTTCTGTTGTTTCTCTGAGTCGTTTTATCAAACAGCCTACCTGCAACTTTGAAGCATTTTTCAGAAAGCATATAGTAGATTCTTGATAAATACTATTTTAATTGTAAGTTTTGATCTGGGTAAAACGGTCAATTTCTGCAAGTCTTCAGCTTTTCAATTCACTGATTCAGTCGAATCTTTAGACTAATTTGACCATTGCAAGTGGTTTGCTTGTGTTCTTCCACTTTAAACTTCCGATTCTTCCTGTTTTTCTTACTTGTAAAGCACCATTGTGTTTAGATCTGTGTAGTTGTACCGATTAATTAATATAAATCTTGAATATGGGTCTTTTCGTACGTTTAGAGTAGTTTTGTTCATTACAAAAAAGTTTACATTTTAAGTTCGATGTTGAAATCTTTGATTCAAGGGTTGTGATTACTGAAAAATGAGGCCAGTCGAGGACAAAGGTTGCTTGAATCACGTGTCAACTCATGAACTTTCCGTCGCCGGCGGTGGTGTGAACCGCCACCATCGTATGGCTCTAGGAAAACCGACACCATCAAAATGGGACGACGCTCAAAAATGGTTAGTGAAGTTGTCAAGAGGCGGAGACAAATCTCACTCAAACAACGAGCCACGTAACTCAAACGCAGATGATAGGAGATTAATAGCGCCGGTTCCTAAAAAAGAGTACCCAAGTAGCGAAGATGAAGGAGGGGATGAAACGACGTCGCATTATGGAGGAATAGAAACAAAAAAAGTTGACTGCGATGATTCAATGTGGAGATCTAATGAGAACCCAGGAACAATAGTGAGATCGATTTGTGTTAGGGATATGGGAACAGAAATGACTCCGATGGCTAGCCAGGAGCCATCAAGAACGGCTACACCGGTTCGAGCCACGACCCCGGTTGCACGTAGCCCGATAGGGTCTGGGTGTTCGACTCCGGTTAGACCGAGTCCTAACGGAGGACATGTTGATGTTGGTGGGACCACGAGATTTGGGCGAGAAAGGGTGGAAAATAATGGCGAGAATTTGCACGAAAATAAAACGTTTGATGAAGGTGCGAAGCTTAGTCCGCTTGAAACACGGGCAATGGCGTGGGATGAGGCGGAACGTGCAAAATATATGGCAAGGTGATTTGACCTTTTTACAACTTTTTTACCGAATTTGTGTGGTTTCTATGGAAACCTTAAGCTTTATTTGTTTAGATCATGTGGGCCCTGTATTTTAGATTGTTAACATTGGACTGGGACTAGGACCAAGACCGTAAATTTTGACAAAAGAATGTAAATTTTTTGTCCCACACAAAAAGATAAAATAAGGTGGGACAAAGACTTATACGCGTAAAAGACGTGAATGTCCTTTTCAACCGCATCATTGAAAATAACCCGACGTAGTCTCTGTCCTGGACTAGGACCAAGACTACGCGAATTTGACAAAAAATACATTTTCTGTCTCAACCAGAAAGTTGAGACAAAGACTCGCTCTCGATCTCGCATTTGTATAAAAGACGTGAATGTCCTTATCATTGAAAATAGGCTATTGAAAGTGTGTATAGTTGGGACCCATGCCATCTACTCATGTTTCAAAATTAAAAGGCATCCTTCACATCTGTTGGGCCCAATTTATATGGTGAGTAATTAGGAGGTGCTTAAACCGATTATTTCGATATGCAATTGCAATAATCAATTTAGAGCATCTGAGAAACGTTCAATTTTTATTTATTTATTGAAGATCAGTTATGTTTGCAAAAGCAAGGAATAAGTTGTTCTAAGAAAACTGATTATGGAGATAAATATAGAACGGTTTAAATGCAAGAAATAACAATGTATTTTCATCGATTTCTCATATTTTCTTATTACAACATTGTACTTAAAAAAACTAACTGCCGCAATGTTATCCAAATAAAACAATTTTTATTGGTATAACTGGATAGATTTTCTAGGTATAATGTCCTTAGAAGGAAAATATTTAAAGTACAATGCTATAATTGGATAAATTTTCTATAGTACAATGCCATTATAAGAATTTTTTTTGAAAGTGTCATGTTGTGATAGAAATGAAGTAGGATGCTATAAGATAAAAATAAATAAAAGTACGTTGCTATTTCTTGCATTTAACCGATATAAACTTACTCAACCATCCACGGGTTTGAGCCTGCGATTATATGATTAATAATCAATCATGATTCTTCAAATCACAATAATCACTTTGAAAGCACACATCCGAAAAAATCCCTAAAACCCCCGTTATTTAACGAAATTGTATGTGAAGATTAACATTATCTCTTTGTGTCATTGATTGGTAGATATAAGCGTGAAGAAGTGAAGATACAAGCATGGGAGAATCACGAAAAAAGGAAAGCCGAAATGGAAATGAAAAGAATGGAGGTAACAACTTGATCTTTTAATATGCATTTTGGGCTCCTAGTGGGTCATTGTGTATCTGATTTACATCTCACATCATGTGGACCAGCTCAGGGGTTGCTGATAATAAACTTTTTCAAAAATCTATAAACTTATTATAAAATTCGTCGTTATAATTTTATCTTTTGTGAAATCTTGATTAGGCGAAAGCGGAAAGATTGAAATCTCGAGCACAAGAGAAGTATACGAACAAACTTGCATCAACGAGGAGGATTGCGGAAGAGAAACGCGCGAAAGCGGAGGTTAATTTGAATGAAAAGGCGGTAAAAACTTCTGAAAGAGCGGATTATATAAGAAGAACAGGGCACCTGCCTTCTTCTCTCTCAATTAAGTTGCCTTCTCGCTGCTGGTAGCATAAGTTTTTAAGTGTATTTAAATTATTTTATTATAGTTGTAATAGTATGTTGTTTTCACTAGAATTCAAGATTAATTTGTGGACTAATTTTTGCCTTTTTAGTCTTATTGATTTTGGTCTAAACCGGTTCAGTTCAAACTGGACAGTGAAGTGAACATAAAGTTAGGGGTTTTGCCGATTTAATAATCATAAATTTAAAATGATATGGTTTCGAATATGAAATGTATGTATTTCTATATAAACCAGTTTGGTATTGATTTTGGACCAGACCCATCAGGAAATCCGTTTTAAGAATCTATAATCGAAATCTGAGCCCAAGATAAAATTTAGGTCGAATTTTATTGTAGACAAGTTCTGTGATATGATAATTTATTTTAATCTCCTTCATTCCAGAATATAGAATTTGTGTGCTTTAGCTAAAGTTAATATCGATAGAATTTGTTTGACCATTAAATTATGATGCAATAAGACAACCAAACTGCGTAGTTGTTACCTACAGACAGAGATTTAATGTATGATCTTAAATATTTTGCATAAATGCACCTTTTCAAAAATGGAGGAAAAATAAAGTAGTAACGAAGTAATTGTGAAAACAGAAATCGACCTAAAATATGTGACTATTGAATTTTTTAACAGCTAAGTTATAAGCCCGTGTTCAACACGGATTGAAAACTTGAATTTTTTTGCGTAAAAGGAAAATTTACTTTGATTTAGCCTTTTGTCTACAAATCGTTTCATATGATTAAGATACCCTTCTGTTGACCAAGCCAATTTTTATGGTTTATGATTTATGATTTTTGGTTTATGGTTCATATTTTACGCGATTACCTTGAAATACTATAACCTTTCGACGAATAGTTTTCTTTCGAGGAAACCGAAAACTGAACCAATTTCCACCCTTAAGGCTATTAGTTTGTTTCGTAGTTCGGCGATTAGTAGGTTTGTTATCCAAAATCTTAGTAATGGATATAACATACATGGATTGTGGAAATTGT
>CM042010.1:71676893-71774393 GCA_023525715.1 Cichorium intybus
ACCGATGTGGGAACCTACACTAATTGTAGTATATGTGTAAATTAGAAAAAATAAAAGTGTAGAAAGAATGAATCAACATATGTTTCTTCCCCTCATAGATCTTTCCCCAGTTAAAACTGTAATAAAAAAAATACAAAAAAATACAAAAAAAAAAAAAAAAAAAAAAAAAAAAAAAGTGGTTTTGCTGTTTTCTTTGGATACCGTCCAACGAGTTTCAAAATTGCAAGTTGAGTTGTGGATTGGTCCCCCGTAAAAAGTGAAAAGACTATTTTACCCTTTTATATATATTACAATGTATTCCTTAAAAGGGCAAAGAGTACCTGTGAAATGGAAAAATAGAGGAAAATATTTAAAGGGTGGGTGACCTCCAGAGCCTGCTTGCTTTCATTTCATACTGCAGTCACATTTGCAGACACATGTCATATAGAAAGAAACCCGTTGCATCTTCTAAGCCATACATAATAAGACTCAGGAATTAAATATAAAAACATCAACAAGCCAAAATGCTAGTCTGCCCCTATATGTCACTGGCAGTGGCACCCCATGTTATTAGAATATTGAATTACCTTGAAATTACATAATTTCTGTTGGTCAATGAAAAGCAGCTTTTAGCACGCCACCTCCATGCTCTTCTACTACGATTAATTAACAAAACATCAAATAGAAATAGAAATAGAAAAGCCATCATCTGTAAATTGTTTACACCAACTTAACTTTAAGTTATGTTACATACAAAAGTTTTCCACTAAAAACTCAACCTGCTTGCTATGTATACAAGTCATCATCAATTCATATGGGTACAAGGAAAAAGACCTTTTTGCCCTCCTAGCCAAACAACCCACCTGTTCCGAATTTGGCTTGTTGAAGCTCCTTACGCCGCTGCTCTTCTAAGGGATCCGGACTCTTCATCACCCTCCGTGCACGCCTGAAAATATCACTCAACAAATGTGATTTATGTATTTTTGTTAATGATAAAAACTCAACAATCTTCTGAATTTTCTTTTTACCTGTCTTGTGCATGCTGAGCTGGAAAAGTAGGCATAAAATCTTTAGACTTTGGAAGAGGAACTTCCCGAAACCATTCATGGTTAAGAGCTGCTTCAGCTGTTATCCGCTGCACAATTAAAAATAATAAATAAATACAATAAATTATAAATTATAAATTATAAATTACAAAACAATACCTTCTCAGGGTCATAGGTTAGAAGCTTGTTCAACAAGTCAAATCCAGCATCAGACAGAACAGGTGATCCAGTAAAAGATGTTGCGGGAAATTTTCGCCTCAATAAATTATACCTGAGAAAAAAAAAACAAAAATGGTAAATAAAACCAAGGGCAGTTTTGGTATAACTAAATTGGTCAGGTCACCAACGGAAGCTAGAAAGCCAGACCAGAAAATCACCCAAAGCTGGACGCCTGGGAAAACAGTGGCAATAATAAGAAAATATGAACAATTAATTTTACATTAAATATTCAAATCAAGAAAGTCAACACTTACTGATGCTTCACAAAGTTCACCTTCACTCCTGGAAGTTTAGAAAATCCAGGCCAAATTGTCTCATTTGGTGTACCAAGTATTTTGAATATCTGTAATCATTCATATCACTAAATACCATCAAGACTAAAATAATAATAATCAATAAAGATGGGATATATATTCAAGAAAGTCCTTACATTTTGACCCTATATTCGATTAAGCCCTAATTGTTTTTTGTATTCAATTAAGCCCAAAATTTTATTAAATGTTTACAATTTTACTTATATATAAAAAGAAAATATTCATTGAAGTCCTTACATTTTGACCCTTTTAACAATTTAGAGTTGAATTTTCAGTTTTTGTTCAATTAAGTCCTTACATTTTGACCCTATACATCATCAGTTGTAAAAATATAAAAACGGCATAACCAGCTACTATCCAAAATTGTAAACATTTAACAAAATGTTGGGCTTAATTGAATATAAAAAAACAATTAGGGCTTAATCGAATATATGGCCAAAATATAAGGACTTTCCTGAATATATCCCAATAAAGATCCCTTTTACTGTTGTATAAATATAAAACACAAACTCTATATGGTCAACTTGCCTTGTCAAGCTGGTCAAACTCTGTTTTTCCATTGAATAACGGTTGCTTAGATAACAATTCAGCCATGATACATCCCAATGACCACATGTCAATTGCTGTAGAATATTCTTTTGCTCCCAAAAGAAGTTCTGGTGCCCTGTTAAAATTTAATGGATTATTATAAAGATGGTAAAAAATGGTAGATAAATTTGCATTTGAATTTTGAAATGAAGAAGTGATATATTACCATATAATGCAGCATACCTGTACCAAAGAGTAACCACCAAATGAGTGTAAGGTTTTAAAGGACTCCCATATTGACGGGCCAATCCAAAGTCACAAATCTTTAACTCACCGCGATTATTCAAAAGTAAATTAGAAGTCTTTAAATCGCGATGAAGAACCCAATTGTCATGAAGGTATTGTGTACCCTCTAATAACTGAAGCATAAGGCATTTGACTTCACTTTGACTAAAAGGCTGTTTCATTGTTTCCATAAGTGCTTTAAGATCATGTTCCATGTATTCCATAACCATGAAAATGGAGTCAAGATTACTCCCAACAACCACTTCCTTCACATCCACAATTGACGGGTGATGAAACGAAAGAAGAATGTTTATTTCACGTAAAGAAGTCAAAGGAAACCCTTCTCTTTCTTTCTCCATTTTGACTTTCTTTAAAGCTACAACTTCTCCTGTCTTTTTATCTTTGGCTCTGTACACAACCCCATAAGTCCCTTCATCTATCTTGTTTAGTCTTTCAAACTCATCAACACTTCTACAACCTTGTAACATGTTAACACTTCTTTGAGGAGGGCAAGTGGGATCTGGTGTACCATCTTCATTATCTGAATCGGATTCTGAATGACTTAAACTAACACCGTCTTTTTTAACTTCATCATCTATCTCCATGTAGTCTTTTTCCAAATCATCCATACTTGAAGTTCTAAGATTGGATTCTGAACCTTCTCTATGATGCTCACCGGTTTCTGGACTTGATGACTGCTTTTGTGATCTAACTTCAACGGATCTATCAGAAAGCTGACCTTCATCAGATGGAGAATTGGCATCATTTGCCCACCGAGAGGATCTTATAGTGCGTGCAGGCATGTAATCATCATCTTCTGGTTGTCCTGTATTCTCTTTATGGATAGGAGAAGAAGATAAGTGTACATGTTCATGTTCTTCCTGGACAGGGGAAGAAGAAGATAGACCAACTTCAAATCCAGAAGAATCATGCTTCCCAATATCAATTGGAGTATTACCTGAAGATTGATGTGTTTCACTCTGAATCTTGTTAGTTTCTACATGGGAATTTTGTACATCTGCAGGAACAATGTTAGGGAGTGGAGGTGGAGGAGGTAGAGTAGAATTTGAAGGAGAAGATCTAGTCATCAATGAATTACTAGCTTCCTTATCGTCTCTGTCCCAAACAATAGGTGAGAACTTTCTCTTCTTGCTATATAAAGAAGATTGGGAATTGTTTTCCATTTTAGAACCTTCATTGTTCTTACCATGTGTTTCTGAATCAGTAGGTTCATCAGAGCCACTCTCACTGGACAACTCCCCAGGTTCACGATCACCAACTCTGTGCCTTGAACCTCCACCGTCACCACTTCCTCCTGAATAACTCCGGTGACCACCACCATTCACTGCTTCCCTTTCTTGAAGGTCCTTTTGTCGAACCCTACCCCCACCTCTACTATGGCGGCCTAGATTCTTGCCCCTCTCATAACCATTCCTTACACGGTCGTAGTCCCCTTTGGAATAAGAAAGGTCTCGCTTAGACGCATCAAAATCGGATTCACGCTCCCTAAATTCGTTATCACGGTATCCGCCATGTCTTCCTGCCGCCATGTATTTGTTCATATATGAAAGTAAACAAAATTTCACCTCTCTAAAACCCTAACCCTAGAAATTTTAATTTTCTCAATCTTTTTACCTTTTGGAGACAAACACGGAACTATATGTAATTGGAGGTCAGCAGGTTCAGATCGGGAAACAATAATACAAAGACCAAACAAGAAAAATGAAAATCAATGTATAACCGAATCCAGTACCAGAACTTTGCCAATTTTTGATCAATTACGAAACCCTAGAAATCGAAGAATATGACAAAAAAAGAGGGAAATAGCAAAACCAAAACCTAGAAGCTTCTACCCATCCAGTCTCAGGTGAGAGTTTATGAGATCATAAAAGCTTACCGGCGGCACCGGCGGCTGTAGAAATGGCGGCGGGGCTCGGTGGTTCTAGAGAGATTTGAAAGAGAGTAAAAAAGATACGAAAGGCCTTGAAGATATTGATGGTGATTTAGAATTGTATCGCTCCTCTATATGCGTAATGGTCGATAGATTCTTTTTAAAGAATAACCTACAAATCTCTTCCTCATTTAACTTAGACAAAACTTCATAAATGGTCCCTGTGGTTTCAGAAGATATCGAATATGGTCCCTAACTTTCAAAAACCTCACGCATAGTCCCTGTGGTTTGAAAACTTTTAATAGATGGTCCCTCCGTTAACTTTTGGCTGTTAAATACATAACGGACAAGGACAAAATGGTCTTTTCCCTTAACAGGGACCATTTATGAATATTTCTCTTTTTGTTTATTTTTTTCTTTTTAATCCATTTTTTAAGAATTTTTTTTAAAATAAAAAACCCTAACTCCCATCCATGATTCACTATCACCATTATCTTAACCTCAATGTGGGAGACTGTCACGCCGATCCAGCCGGAGCTAACATAGCCGGCGACAAAGTTCGAAGTTACGGCAACCAGAAGGAGCAAAGATCCCAACAACTCTAAATATTCTGCATTTTTAAGGTTGCAATCGAACAATCGTGAGCATTGATTTCATAATAACGAAATTAATTATGATAAGTTTCGATTGAAAACGGAAACTGAGTTTTTAGATGACATCAGACAAATTTGGGATGAGAGAGATCAGATTCTGTTATATAACTTGACCTGCATAATGTTCACGGAAGAATACCCCCAATACGACTCTGAATTCAAAAATACGAATTCGGAAAATCTCAAAAACAACACCGAGAGAAACTATAACTAAGGTTCCCACACTTACGTCAAAATCATTTCACCATCTACAGTAGTTCGTTCACATTGAAAGACCCAATCATACCCCATAGACCCATTGAAGACATCGATTAAACTTCGGCGTTAATTTCTTCGTTTGATTCTAAAAACAGGTGGGATGAACTTCATCACTCAAATTACTCTTGCTCAGATTCCATCGAAGCCAAGGGTTGCTTCCCCTAAAACACATCTGACTTCTCTTCGTCTCCCTCTGGTTTCCGGCAAGAAGATTGTGATTTTAGGCTTCACCGATGAGGAACAAACCACACACACACACACACACATTGTGTTCGATGGTAGGTTGCTTTTCTTTGCTTGATTTCTTCTTAACCCCATAAAAAGTAGTAACTTCGGCATGTTTCACAATCTGTTTATGTTGGATGGTGTGCTGGAAGAGAAAGGCTTCAGAATCAATAGATTTGTGGAGAGAAGGGTTTCGAGGAAAGAGGCGTGAATTGGATTTGTGGAGAGATGGGTTTTTTTTAATACAAAATCAAATGTATTAAAGAAAAAAGAAAAAAAACTAAAACAGTAATAATATTCATAAATGGTCCCTATAATGGAAAAGACTATTTTGCCCTCATCCGTTATCTATTTAACAGCCAAAAATTGACAGAGGGACCATTCATGAAAAGTTTTCAAACCATAGGGACTATGCGTGAGGTTTTTGAAAGTTAGGGACCATACTCGATATCTTCTGAAACCACAGGGACCATTTATGAAGTTTTGTCTTTAACTTATAAAACTCCTTATCTTGTCGTTTAATAGAATAGATGTGTTGGTATCTTTTTGTTTAGGAAAAAAATCCATTGGTGCAATGGGGCTAATCATAAAAATATTAAAATGCGAAGCCTGGAATCATCATTTAATCGCATTTTCAGCGATAGCAAAATAATCATATAAAAGCATTAAAATTGATGTTGAATCCAACCATTTCGTTGTTTTGGGACATTTATATTTACCATTAAGAAAAAATTCCCTAAATTCTCCGAATGTAAACTATGGGGACAATAAAATGATACCAAACTAAAGTACTCGTTGCCCCTATTTGGGTTGTGGAATTTTTTAGGATTTGTATTTTAAATTCTAAGAAATTAAATGTTTTGTTGGAGAATACATGTGGGATCCGAAATAATAGGATTTTCAAAAATGATTCAACAATCTCATGCATGTCGGATTTGCAAATACATTGTCTTCTCCTAACATTTAAAATTTCATGAATGAATGATTTGTGTTTAACCGCCGGCCACTACACCATCGATGCCGCCTCCACCTCTTGCCACCCACCGTCGAGGCCGCCTCTACCTCCGGCCACTCTGACGCCGCTGTCGCCTCTAACCTCTACCACCCCACCGTTGTCATTGCCCCCTTGATCTTAGGCCACCCCGTCGTCGATGCCTCTAACCTCTACCACCCCACCGTTGTCATTGCCCCTTGATCTTAGGCCACCCCGTCGTCGATGTCGCCTCTACATCAGTGCACACGCCGCATCCACATCCAACCACCCCACTGACACTGACACGTCCACCTCCGGCCACCCCAAAGTCGCCGTGTAACGCCCCAATTTCAAAAAAAAATAAAAATCATTTATTACCAAGGTTCCAATAAAACATTTATTCCGAAACATAAAACTGTTCAACATAATACTTAGATTAACAGAGGAAACATTTGAAAATACTAATATAGTTCATTGACATCAATCTATTGAATGCGACGCGCTGCCGTCAAGCCTTGCCCTTCCCTTTGTCATTTGAATTCCCTGAAATGTTATAAAATCAACGGGTAAGCTTAAAGCTTAGTGAGTCCACAAGTTACCATACATGCCCACACATTAAACAACCCGTCCTCGAGAACGACCCGACCCTACCCGCCATACAACAGCTACGGGCGTCCATCATACAACAGCTATGGACACGGGAAGGTTCTACCCATCATACAACAGCTATGGGTTCCCGGTTATGGCCCAGCCCATCATACAACAGCTATGGGACAAGGCAATAGTCCAACTCGCCATACAACAGCTACGATGGGACACGCATCAGTACTGAGCCCAACAACAAATAACCACAGATATAGAGCAAATCATATAAATGTAAACAACACACAAGATGCCTAACATGCAACATCATATAGTAAGGTGAGGATACTCACTTGGTTCGAAACCGTGTAGATATTCTTTAATATCCCCACTTAGCTCGTCCACACACCTAAATCCCACACACATACAACATATCAATTACTGACCAGGCTCTTACAGACCTGCCTAAAGGTTAGACTCAATATTTGCTATCAAACCGTGGTCAAAACTAAGTTCCTGGTCAAACAGTCGCTCGCCGCGGCGTGGCTCCTCATCCTACGCGCTGCGGCTATCATCGAATAAACACGGGGTTTCAGCCGAGTCCGCGCCGCTGACATAGCTAGTCCGCGTCGCGGCTCGTAACTTTCCAAAATGTTTTTAGCATTTAACAGTGCATCATTCGGCTAGGGTTTCACTCCAAACCCTTCATAAGATCAGAAACTACCCTAAGATCACTTCCTTAGGGACATGCAAGTCTATTCATGTCCTTAGTCTAACCCTAAGGGTTACAAGTCATCTAAGACTACTACTTAAGGGATAACACCATAAAAACGGGATAAACTGAAATATCAGAAGATAGATCCTCTTACCTTGCTTCGGGAAAACAGAGAAATGCACCCGATCGACTACAGCCTTTCCCCACGTTGTATTTCTTCCTTCAAACCTCCAAAGCCTTGGAACCAAAGAGTCTCTACTGAAACCAGACGCCTCTGCTCCAGAAAACTCCCAAAAACACAAACCCTAGGGTTGGGTCCCTTTATATAGGCGTTTAAATCCGAATTAGGGTTTTTCACCTTAGAGGCGCACCGCGCGTACAAATTTCACGCGTTTCTGGATCCTTCCTAAAGCCGCGCCGTGGATTAGCCCGAGCCGCGACTCGGCAGAACGGGTCTTACAATTCTCCCCCACTTAAATGGATTTCGTCCCCGAAATCCGCGCCGGTAAATAATTTTGGATAATGCCTCCGTATTTCCTCCTCCGGTTCCCAAGTCCACTCGGACCCTTTTCGATGCTGCCACTGAACCTTAACTAATCCTATTGTTTTATTTCGTAAAGTCTTTATCTTCATTTCAATGATGGCAATTGGTCGCTCCACATAATTTAGGCGTTCATCTAATTGAATATCCTCTAAAGGTACTATTGTAGATTCCTCAGTAATGCACTTCCTGAGCTGCGAAACGTGGAACGTGTCGTGAATCTGACTAAGCTGCTCGGGCAGCTCCAACCGGTAAGCTACCTTACCTACACGGGCGACAATTCGATATGGTCCAATATACCTAGGGCCAAGCTTTCCTCGCTTCCTAAAACGAATAACTCCCTTCAAAGGTGACACCTTAAGAAGAACATAATCCCCAACTTGAAACTCGAGATCGGACCGTCGCCTATCCGCATAACTTTTCTGTCGACTTTGAGTCGTTAACAATCTCTCTCGAACCTTCTGAATTAACTCAGTTGTCTTGAGCACCACTCAGTACTACCCAATACCTGCTGGCCAACCTCGCCCTAGCAAATAGGTGTCTGACATTTCCTTCCATACAACATTTCAAAGGGAGCCCTGCCAATGCTCGCGTGATAACTGTTATTGTAAGAAAACTCAGCTAAAGGGAGATGGGAATCCCAACTCCCGCCAAAATCGATGACACATGCTCTAAGCATATCCTCCAGCGTTTGAATCGTCCTTTCACTCTACCCATCCGTCTGAGGATGATATGCTGTGCTGAAATGAAGGCGAATGCCTAATTCCTCATGAAACTTCTTCCAAAACCTAGACGTAAATCGGACATCCCGGTCGGATATCACCGAGACCGGTATACCATGCCGAGAGATAATCTCATCTACGTAGACCTTAGCCAACTCCTTTGCAGAGCAAGTCTCTTGGATGGGGAGGAAATGAGCACTTTTAGTCAACCTATCCACGATAACCCATATAGTGTCCATATGTCGAGGGGTTCTTGGCAACTTCGTGATGAAATCCATTGTGATATGCTCCCATTTCCATTCTGGGATCTCAAGAGGCTGCAATCTACCATGAGGCCGTTGGTGCTCGGCCTTGACCCTACGACAGGTCATGCATCTTTCGACAAACCCAGCTACTTCCCTCTTCATGCCTGGCCACCAATAATATTCGCGCAGATCCCTATACATTTTAGTTGCTCAAGGGTGGATAGAGAACCTGGATTTATGTGCCTCCTCCAATGGGGTTTGACGAACCCCGCCCAGCTTCGGTACCCAAATTCTCTCATGGCAAGTTAACAAATCTCTACTATCTTTGACCATAGCTGCCAACTGACCCACAATTCTTTCACCTTTTTGATTTTCGCTCTTGCTTGCTTCCACCTGGGCTTTCCTAATCAGCTCAAGCAGCTGTGTCACAATTGTCATCCTTAGATAAACGTCCCGAAGGGGTGCACCCGAAGCCTTACGACTTAACGCATCCGCTACCACATTGGCCTTTCCAGGGTGGTAGTGTATCTCACAATCATAGTCTTTCAATACATCCAACCATCTTCTCTGTCTCATATTGAGGTTTGCCTGATCCATCAGGTACTTTAAACTCTTGTGGTCCGTGAAGATGGTGCACTTCACTCCATACAAATAGTATCTCCAAATCTGGAGAGCGAAGACCACCGCTCCCAATTCCAAATCATGAGTAGGGTAGTTAGCTTTATGGGGCTTCAACTGTCGCGAGGCGTAAGCAATCACCCTGCCTCGTTGCATCAAGACTGCCCCCAATCCCGAGATAGATGCATCGCAATAAACTACCATGTCCTCCATGCCTTCAGGCAAAGTCAAAACCGGAGCTTCACACAATTTCTGCCGCAAAGTCTCAAAAGCCTGCTGCTGCTCCTCACCCCACCGAAAAGCAGCATTTTTCTTAGTTAGCCGAGTCAAAGGTACCGCAACCTTTGAGAAGTCTTGGATGAAACGACGATAATAACCAGCCAGACCCAAGAAACTTCTAATTTCAGAGGGAGTCTTCGGGACCTCCCACCGCATCACGGCCTCCACCTTAGCCGGGTCTACCATGATTCCTTGCTCGTTAACGATGTGACCCAAAAACTGAACCTCCTTCAGCCAAAAGTCACACTTGGATAGCTTTGCATAAAGCTTCTCCTTCCTTAAGGTTTCTAATACTTCCTTTAAGTGTTGTTCATGTTGCTCCCTGCTCCGAGAGTAGACTAAGATGTCGTCAATGAAAACTATAACCGACCGATCCAACATCGGTCGACACACCCGATTCATTAAGTCCATAAAAGGTGCAGGGGCATTGGTCAGTCCAAACGGCATCACTACAAACTCGAAGTGGCCGTACCTCGTCCGAAAAGCCGTTTTCGGGATGTCTTCCTCCCGTACTCGCATTTGATGGTAACCTGACCGCAAATCAATTTTTGAAAACCACGAAGCGCCCTGCAGTTGGTCGAATAAGTCGTCGATGCGAGGTAATGGATATCGATTCTTCACCGTAAGCTTGTTCAGCTCACGATAATCTATGCACATCCTATTGGAACCATCCTTCTTCTTAACAAACAAAATAGGCGCTCCCCACGGTGAGCAACTGGGTCGAATAAATCCCTTATCTAGTAACTCCCGAAGTTGAATAGACAACTCCAGCATCTCTGGAGGCGCAAGACGATACGGTGCTTTAGCTATTGGAGCCGCACCGGGAGTTAAGTCGATATTAAATTCCACCTGTCTCTCTGGTGGCACGCCAGGCAGGTCCTCGGGAAAAACATCAGAAAAATCCCGAACTACCGGTATAGCACCTGCTTTCTGCTGTGGCTTCCTTTCTCGTGCGTCTACAACATAAGCCATAAATCCCGAACCTCCATGCTGAAAATGTCTGCGTGCCCTAGCAGCTGAACAGAAAATTGCACCTCGATTCCTTCTCTCGCCCTGCACAACCAGCTCTCCCCCACTTGGGGTTTGAATCCACACTCGCTTATTCTTACAATCGATCCATGATTCATGCTGACCCATCCAATCCATACCGATGATGACTCGAGAGTCACTCAACGGTATAGGGATGAGATCGATCAGAAACTTTATTCCTTGAATCACTACTTCGCATCCCCGATAAACACTAGTCGCTTGCACGGTTTTATCATCCGCAATTTCTACTTCTAACGGCCGATGAAGAGTTCCTAAAGCAATACCAAAACTCTTTCCCAACGCGGCAGACACAAAAGAATGACTAGCACCCGACTCAAATAGTACAAAGGTAGGCGTAGAGTTGACTAAGAATGTTCATAATCAAAGCATAATAGACACATTAATTACTCACACCACAAACACGAGGACTTCCCAGGGGGTCACCCATCCTAGTACTACTCTCGCCCAAGCACCCTTAACTGCGGAGTTCTGATGGGATCGGGTGCATTAGTGCTGGTATGATCGCACCCTCTCTTAGAAGATTCACTGCAAATGTTACCTTGGAGTTCTCAGGACACGAACAGGTGCGTAAGGCACCTTCTACCGCAGAAATCCACCGCATACTGACAATCGGATCCCTGCCCCCATCGAACATCGGAGGCGAACAAGCCGAAAAGTCCTTGTAACTTGCATCCCTAGCACGTGATGTGCCCTCAGTAGCCAGTCGCTCCTCGAGCATTGCCCATATGTGACGCCCCAAATTTCAAAACTATTAAAAATCATTTATTACCAAGGTTTCAATAAAACATTTATTCCAAAAACATAAAACTGTTCGACATATTACTTAAACCAACAGCGGAAACATTTGAAATTACTAATATAGTTCATTGACATCAATCTCTTGAATGCGATGCGCTGCTGTCAAACCTTGCCCTTCCCTTTGTCCTTTGAATTACCTGAAATGTTATAAAATCAACGGGTAAGCTTAAAGCTTAGTGAGTCCACAAGTTACCATACATTCCCACACATTAAACAACCCGTCCTCGAGAACGACCCGATCCTACCCGCCATACAACAGCTACGGGCGTCCATCATACAACTGCTATGGACACGGGAAGGTTCTAACCATCATACAACAGCTATGGGTTCCCGGTTGTGGCCCAGCCCATCATACAACAGCTATGGGACAAGGCAATAGTCCAACTCGCCATACAACAGCTACGAGGGGACACGCATCAGTACTGAGCCCAACAACAAATAACCACAGATATAGAGCAAATCATATAACTGTAAACAACACACAAGGTGCCTAACATGCAACATCATATAGTAAGGTGAGGATACTCACCTGGTTCGAAACGGTGTAGATATTCTCGAATATCCCCACTTAGCTTGTCCACACACCTAAATCCCACACACATACAACATATCAATTACTGACCAGGCTCTTACAAACCTGCCTAAAGGTTAGACTTAATATTTTGCCATTAAACCGTGGTCAAAACTAAGTTCCTGGTCAAACAGTCGCTCGCCGCGGCGTGGCTCTTCCTCCTACGCGCCGCGGCTATCATCGAATAAACACGGGGTTTCAGCCGAGTCCGCGCCGCTGACATAGGCAGTCCGCGTCGCGGCTCGTAACATTCCAAATTGTTTTTAATGTTTAACAGTGCATCAAACAGCCAGGGTTTCACTCCAAACCCTTCCTGAGATCAGAAACTACCCTAAGATCACTTCCTTAGGGACATGCAAGTCTATTCATGTTCTTGGTCTAACCCTAAGGGTTACAAGTCATCTAAGACTACTACATAAGGAATAACACCATAAAAACCGGATAAACTTAAATATCACAAGGTAGATCCTCTTACCTTGCTTCTGAAAACCGAGAAATGCACCTGTTCGACAACAGCCTTCCCCCACGTTGTATCTCTTCCTTCAAACCTCCAAAGCCTTGGAACCAAAGAGTCTCTGCTGAAACCAGACGCCTCTGCTCCAGAAAACTCCCAAAAACACGAACCCTAGGGCTGGGTCCCTTTATATAGGCGTTTAAATCCGAATTAGGGTTTTTCACTTTAGAGGCGCACCGCGTCGCGGGATCTTTAGAACCGCGCCGCGCTTACAAATCCTTCGCGATTCTAGATTCTTCTAAAAGCCGTGCCACGGATTACTTCGGGCCGCGGCTCGGCGGAACGGGTCTTACAATTCTCCCCCACTTAACTGGATTTCGTCCCCGAAATCCGTGCCGGTAAATAATTCTGGATAATGCCTCCGCATTTCCTCCTCCGGTTCCCAAGTCCATTCGGACCCTTTTCGATGCTGCCACTAAACCTTAACTAATCCTATTGTTTTATTTCGTAAAGCCTTTATCTTCCTTTCAATGATGGCAATTGGTCGCTCCACATAATTTAGGCGTTCATCTAATTGAATATCCTCCAAAGGAACTATTGTGATTCCTCAGTAACGCACTTTCTGAGCTGCGAAACGTGGAACGTGTCGTGAATCTGACTAAGCTGCTCGGGCAGCTCCAACCGGTAAGCTACCTTACCTACACGGGCGACAATTCGATATGGTCCAATGTACCTAGGGCTAAGCTTTCCTCGCTTCCTAAAATGAATAACTCCCTTCCAAGGTGACACCTTAAGAAGAACATAATCTCCAACTTGAAACTCGAGATCGGACCGTCGCCTATCCGCATAACTTTTCTGTCGACTTTGAGCGGTTAACAATCTCTCCCGAACCTTCTGAATTAACTCAGTTGTCCTGAGCACCACCTCAGTACTACCCAATACCTGCTGGCCAACCTCGCCCCAGAAAATAGGTGTCCGACACTTCCTTCCATACAACATTTCAAAGGGAGCCCTGCCAATGCTCGCGTGATAACTGTTATTGTAAGAAAACTCCGCTAAAGGAAGATGGGAATCCCAACTCCCGCCGAAATCGATGACACATGCTCTAAGCATATCCTCCAGCGTTTGAATCGTCCTTTCACTCTACCCATCCATCTGAGGATGATATGCTGTGCTGAAATGAAGGCGAGTGCCTAATTCCTCATGAAACTTCTTCCAAAACCTAGACGTAAATCGGACATCCCGGTCGGATATCACCGAGACCGGTATACCATGCCGAGAGATAATCTCATCTACGTAGACCTTAGCCAACTCCTTTGCAGAGCAAGTCTCTTGGATGGGGAGGAAATGAGCACTTTTAGTCAACCTATCCACGATAACCCAAATAGTGTCTGTCGAGGGGTTCTTGGCAACTTCGTGATGAAATCCATTGTGATATGCTCCCATTTCCATTCTGGGATCTCAAGAGGCTGCAATCTACCATGAGGCCGTTGGTGCTCGGCCTTGACCCTACGACAGGTCATGCATCTTTCGACAAATGCAGCTACTTCCCTCTTCATGCCTGGCCACCAATAATATTCGCGCAGATCCCTATACATTTTAGTCGCTCCAGGGTGGATAGAGAACCTGGATTTATGTGCCTCCTCCAATAGGGTTTGACGAACCCCGCCCAGCTTCGGTATCCAAATCCTCTCATGACAAGTTAACAAATCTCTACTATCTTTGACCATAGCTGCCAACTGACCCACAATTCTCTCACCTTTTTGATTTTCGCTCTTGCTTGCTTCCACCTGGGCTTTCCTAATTAGCTCAAACAGCGGTGTCACAATTGTCATCCTTACACAAATACCCCGAAGGGGTGTACCCGAAGCCTTACGACTTAACGCAACCGCTACCACATTGGCCTTTCCAGGGTGATAGTGTATCTCACAATCATAGTCTTTTAATACATCCAACCATCTTCTCTGTCTCATATTGAGGTTTGCCTGATCCATCAGGTACTTCAAACTCTTGTGGTCTGTGAAGATGGTGCACTTCACTCCATACAAATAGTGTCTCCAAATCTTGAGAGCGAAAACGACCGCTCCCAATTCCAAATCATGATTAGGATAGTTAGCCTCATGGGGTTTCAACTGTCGCGAGGCGTAAGCAATCACCCTGCCTCGCTGCATCAAGACTGTCCCCAATCCCGAGATAGATGCATCACAATAAACTACCATGTCCTCCATGCCTTCAGGCAACGTCAAAACCGGAGCTTCACACAATTTACGCCGCAAAGTCTCAAAATCCTGCTGCTGCTCCTCACCCCACCGAAAAGCAGCATTTTTCTTAGTTAGCCGGGTCAAAGGTATTGCAACCTTTGAAAAGTCTTGAATGAAACGACGATAATAACCAGCCAGACCCAAGAAACTTCTAATCTCCGAGCGGGTCTTCGGGACCTCCCACCGCATCACGGCCTCTACCTTAGCCGGGTCTACCATGATTCCTTGCTCGTTAATGATGTGACCCAAAAACTGAACCTCCCTCAGTCAAAAGTCATATTTGGATAGCTTTGCATAAAGTTTCTCCTTCCTTAAGGTTTCTAATACTTCCTTTAAGTGTTGTTCATGTTGCTCCCTGCTCCGAGAGTAGACTAAGATGTCGTCAATGAAAACTATAACCGACCGATCCAACATCGGTCGACACACCCGATTCATTAAATCCATAAAAGCTGTAGGGGCATTGGTCAGTCCAAACGGCATCACTACAAACTCGAAGTGGCCGTACCTCGTCCTAAAAGCCGTTTTCGGGATGTATTCCTCCCGTACTCGCATTTGATGGTAACCTGATCGCAAATCAATTTTTGAGAACCACGAGGCGCCCTGCAGTTGATCGAATAAGTCGTCGATGCGAGGTAATGGATATCGATTCTTCACCGTAAGCTTGTTCAGCTCACGATAATCTATGCACATCCTATTGGAACCATCCTTCTTCTTAACAAACAAAATAGGCGCTCCCCACGGTGAGCAACTGGGTCGAATAAATCCCTTATCTAGTAACTCCCGAAGTTGAATAGACAACTCCAGCATCTCTGGAGGCGCAAGACAATACGGTGCTTTAGCTAGTGGAGCTGCACCGGGAGTTAAGTCGATCTTAAATTCCAGCTGTCTCTCTGGCGGTACGCCAGGCAGATCCTCGGGAAAAACATCAGGAAAATCCCGAACCACTGGTATATCACCTGCTTTCTGCTGTGGCTTCCTTTCTCGTGCGTCTACAACATAAGCCACAAATCCCGAACCTCCATGCTGAAAATGTCTGCGTGCCCTAGCAGCTGAACAGAAAATTGCATCTCGATTCCTTCTCTCGCCCTGCACAACCAGCTCTCCCCCACTTGGGGTTTGAATCCACACTCGCTTATTCTTACAATCGATCCATGATTCATGCTGACCCATCCAATCCATACCGATGATGACTCGAGAGTCACTCAACGGTATAGGGATGAGATCGATCGGAAACTTTATTCCTTGAATCACTACTTCGCATCCCCGATAAACACTAGTCGCTTGCACGGTTTTATCATCCGCAATTTCTACTTCTAACGGCCGATGAAGAGTTCCTAAAGCAATACCAAAACTCTTTCCCAACGCGGCAGACACAAAAGAATGACTAGCACCCGAATCAAATAGTGCAAAGGTAGGCGTAGAGTTGACTAAGAATGTTCCTAATCAAAGCATAATAGACATATTAATTACACACATCACAAATACGAGGCAAGTAAAGAAAGAGTACCCGTGACGACGTCGGGCGCATCATGTGCCTCCTCGGCGGTCATGACGAATGTTCGACCCTTGGTCTTAGGGGCTTCCCCTTTCCCCTGCCTACCATCGGTAATCCGGAGTGTAGTGGGTGCCAGATTCTGAACCACTCCCTGAGTCAGACGGGGACATTGGGCCTTGAAGTGGCCTACCTGATTACAATTAAAACAAATCTTGACCTCTTGCCGACAATCTTTAGCACAATGGCCCTCCTTTCCACACTTATGGCATATTAACACCCAGCAATGCCCCTCATGATTCCTTCTACATTTACCACACTTACCCTGGCTCCTTTGCCCTTGCTTTCCCTGATCGGCCCCTCGAAATTTCTTCGACACCTGCTGAGTCTGAGTAGGCGCCGGACGCTTCTGCTTTTGTTGGATTTCCAGTTCCAACTCTCGGGCCCGAGCGGCCGCTATCATATCAGTAAGAGTTTGGTGCCTAGCAGCAGACACAAATTCCCGAATGTCTGTGCGAAGCATCGCCAAGTATCGTGTCATCCTCATACGCTCGGTTGCCGCAAACTCTGGACAGAAGAGTGCTCGCTCATTAAACTTTTTGGTGATCTCCGTCACCGTCTCAGTAGTCTGGGTCAGATTTAGGTATTCCTGCGCCAAGCGTTCCATTTCCACCTGTGGAACATACTCCAGTTTGAACTGTTCCTTAAACTGCGGCCATGTAATGGCATCCAACTGAGCAGGAATGAGATCTTTCGTTCGTATCTCCCACCAATCCTTCGCACATTCTCTTAAAAGATTCGCCGCAAACGTTACCTTGGAGTTCTCAGGACAGGAACATGTGTGGAAAGCACCCTCCACCGCGGAAATCCACCGCATGCTAACAATCGGATCCCTGCCCCCATCGAACATCGGAGGCGAACAAGCCGAAAAGTCCTTATAACTTGCATCCCTAGCACGTGATGTGCCCTGAGTAGCCAGTCGTTCCTCGAGCATTGCCCATAGCTCAGCCTTAATTGTACCAAAGAACTGAGGTATCGCAGCCAACACTTCTCGCGAAACCTCCTCCGCTATCAGGTTACGGAGATTTTCATCAGTCGGTCCTCCCCCACTCGAGGCACCCGCATCTGGTCCACCGTTACTTCGAGTGACTGCCATTCTGAAATGCGCAACAGTTTTTAATATCAATACTCGGGTTACTCTTATCTACCCATCTACTTGACTTTCTAGGATTCGGTTGACTACTCTTGAGTCAAGCGTGAATCCTGTGCTTTCGGTAATACTGGCCTCGTACTACCTTCCACACCCATTCGCTCTTGTTCCAAGTTCGTCAATCATCCTCCTAAAATGTCACACACATACTTAACCATTTTCTATGACTCCTACGGTCAGGCACCGTGGTGCCTAATATTTTGATCTAACTCTCCATCTCACACGTGCCTAAGAGAACTACTGCTAATGTCGTCGAGTCGCATCACGGACGCACAGCCGTATACAATCGGGAATAAGATAGACGTTTGAATAACTGATCCTACCCTAGAGTCACAACCAAACAAGGAACAGCCAGTAAGGCCAGACCAAAAATTCTCAGGCTATCTTACCCTAATTGCATATAACCTACCAGCATTCACTAAGCAATCCTAACGACAGTAGCATATAATTCCAAAGCAGCACATATGGCACATAATAGTCTACAGAGTATATTATCCAGGTAACTTCACATTCTAACACAATAAATTTTATCACATAACACAAACTTGGCATGGGTAACTGGGAATCACAAAACTTACTTGAGCTCGGCTGACGGTTTGCATCGCATCTTCTTTTACTTTAATTTAACCTTCCAAAAACATTTTCTTAACAAAATCGCTCAGTCCTAAGTTTGAGTTTGGATTCCCAATACAGTTCATCCAAATCCCTCAAACCAAGGCTCTGATACCAATTTGTAACGCCCCAAATTTCAAAACTTTTAAAAATCATTTATTACCAAGGTTTCAATAAAACATTTATTCCAAAAACATAAAACTGTTCGACATATTACTTAAACCAACAGCGGAAACATTTCAAATTACTAATATAGTTCATTGACATCAATCTCTTGAATGCGATGCGCTGCCGTCAAACCTTGCCCTTCCCTTTGTCCTTTGAATTACCTGAAATGTTATAAAATCAACGGGTAAGCTTAAAGCTTAGTGAGCCCACAAGTTACCATACATTCCCACACATTAAACAACCCGTCCTCGAGAACGACCCGACCCTACCCGCCATACAACAGCTACGGGCGTCCATCATACAACAGCTATGGACACGGGAAGGTTCTACCCATCATACAACAGCTATGGGTTCCCGGTTGTGGCCCAGCCCATCATACAACAGCTATGGGACAAGGCAATAGTCCAACTCGCCATACAACAGCTACGAGGGGACACGCATCAGTACTGAGCCCAACAACAAATAACCACAGATATAGAGCAAATCATATAACTGTAAACAACACACAAGGTGCCTAACATGCAACATCATATAGTAAGGTGAGGATACTCACCTGGTTCGAAACGGTGTAGATATTCTCGAATATCCCCACTTAGCTTGTCCACACACCTAAATCCCACACACATACAACATATCAATTACTGACCAGGCTCTTACAAACCTGCCTAAAGGTTAGACTCAATATTTGCCATTAAACCGTGGTCAAAACTAAGTTCCTGGTGAAACAGTCGCTCGCCGCGGTGTAACTCTTCCTCCTACGCGCCGCGGCTATCATCGAATAAACACGGGGTTTCAGCCGAGTCCGCGCCGCTGACATAGGCAGTCCGCGTCGCGGCTCGTAACATTCCAAATTGTTTTTAGCGTTTAAAAGTGTATCAAACAGCCAGGGTTTCACTCCAAACCCTTCCTGAGATCAGAAACTACCCTAAGATCACTTCCTTAGGGACATGCAAGTCTATTCATGTTCTTGGTCTAACCCTAAGGGTTACAAGTCATCTAAGACTACTACATAAGGAATAACACCATAAAAACGGGATAAACTGAAATATCAGAAGGTAGATCCTCTTACCTTGCTTCTGAAAACCGAGAAATGCACCCGTTCTACAACAGCCTTCCCCCACGTTGTATCTCTTCCTTCAAACCTCCAAAGCCTTGGAACCAAAGAGTCTCTGCTGAAACCGGACGCCTCTGCTCCAGAAAACTCCCAAAAACACGAACCCTAGGGCTGGGTCCCTTTATATAGGCGTTTAAATCCGAATTAGGGTTTTTCACTTTAGAGGCACACCGCGTCGTGGGATCTTTAGAACCGCGCCGCGCGTACAAATCCTTCGCGATTCTAGATTCTTCTAAAAGCAGCGCCGCGGATTCCTTCGGGCCGCGGATCGACGAAACGGGTCTTACACCATAGCTCAACCTTAATCGTACCAAAGAACTGAGGTATCGCAGCCAACACTTCTCGCGAAACCTCCTCCGCTATCAGGTTGCGGAGATTTTCATCAGTCGGTCCTCCCCCACTCGAGGCACCCGCATCTGGTCCACCGTTACTTCGAGTGACTGCCATTCTGAAATGCACAATAGTTTCTAATATCAATACTCGGGTCACTCCTATCTACCCAACTACTTGACTTTATAGGAGTTTGGTTGTCTACTCTTGACTCAAGTGTGAATCCTGTGCTTTCGGTAGTACTGGCCTGGTACTACCTTCCACACCTGTTCGCCCTTATTCCAAGTTCATCAACCGTCCTCCTAAAATGTCACACACATACCAAAACCACTTCTTATGAACCCTGTGATTATGCATCGTGGTGCCTAATCATTTGACCTAACTCTCCATCCCACACATGCCTAATAGAACTACTGCTAATGTCGTCGAGTCGCCTCACGGACGCACAGCCATACACAATCGAGAATAAGATAGACGTTCGAATAACTGATCTACCCTAAAGTCACAACCAAACAAGGAACAGCCAGTAAGGCCAGACCAATAATTCTTGGGCTATCTTACCCTACTTGTATATAACCTACCAGCATTCACTAAGCAACCTAACGACAGTAGCGTAAAATTCCAAAGTAGCACATATGGCGCAAAACAGTCTACAGAGTATATTATCCAGGCAACTTTACATCCTAGCACAATACATTTTATCTCATAACACAAACTTGGCATGGGTAATTGGGAATTCACAAAACTTACTTGAGCTCGGCTGACGGTTCGCATCGCATCTTCTTTTGCTTTAATTTAACCTTCCAAAAACATTTTCTTAACAAAATCGCTCAGTCCTAAGTTTGAGTTTGGATTCCCAATACAGTTCATCCAAATCCCTCAAACCAAGGCTCTGATACCAATTTGTAACGCCCCAATTTCAAAAAAAATTTAAAAATCATTTATTACCAAGGTTCAAATAAAACATTTATTCCGAAACATAAAACTGTTCAACATAATACTTAAATTAACAGCGGAAACATTTGAAAATACTAATATAGTTCATTGACATCAATCTCTTGAATGCGACGCGCTGCCGTGAAGCCTTGCCCTTCCCTTTGTCATTTGAATTACCTGAAATGTTATAAAATCAACGGGTAAGCTTAAAGATTAGTGAGTCCACAAGTTACCATACATGCCCACACATTAAACAACCCGTCCTCGAGAACGACCCGACCCTACCTGCCATACAACAGCTACGGGCGTCCATCATACAACAGCTATGGACACGGGAAGGTTCTACCCATCATACAACAGCTATGGGTTCCCGGTTATGGCCCAGCCCATCATACAACAGCTATGGGACAAGGCAATAGTCCAACTCGCCATACAACAGCTACGAGGGGACACGCATCAGTACTGAGCCCAACAACAAATAACCACAGATATAGAGCAAATCATATAAATGTAAACAACACACAATATGCCTAACATTCAACATCATATAGTAAGGTGAGGATACTCACCTGGTTCGAAACCGTGTAGATATTCTTTAATATCCCCACTTAGCTCGTCCACACACCTAAATCCCACACACATACAACATATCAATTACTGACCAGGCTCTTATAGACCTGCCTAAAGGTTAGACTCAATATTTGCTATCAAACCGTGGTCAAAACTAAGTTCCTGGTCAAACAGTCGCTCGCCGCGGCGTGGCTCCTCATCCTACGCGCCGCGGCTATCATCGAATAAACACGGAGTTTCAGCCGAGTCCGTGCCGCTGACATAGCCAGTCCGCGTCACGGCTCGTAACATTCCAAAATGTTTTTAGCATTTAACAGTGCATCAATCGGCTAGGGTTTCACTCCAAACCCTTCCTAAGATCAAAAACTACCCTAAGATCACTTCCTTAGGGACATGCAAGTTTATTCATGTCCTTAGTCTAACCCTAAGGGTTACAAGTCATCTAAGACTACTACTTAAGGGATAACACCATAAAAACGGGATAAACTGAAATATCAGAAGGTAGATCCTCTTACCTTGCTTCTGGAAAACAGAGAAATGCACCCGATCGACTACAGCCTTTCCCCACGTTGTATTTCTTCCTTCAAACCTCCAAAGCCTTGGAACCAAAGAGTCTCTGCTGAAACCAGACGCCTCTGCTCCAGAAAACTCCCAAAAACACGAACCCTAGGGTTGAGTCCCTTTATATAGGCGTTTAAATCCGAATTAGGGTTTTTCACCTTAGAGGCGCACCGCGCTGCGGGTTCTTTAGAACCGCGCCACACGTACAAATTTCACGCGTTTCTGGATCCTTTCCTAAAGCCGCGCCGTGGATTAGCCCGAGCCGCGACTCGGCGGAACGGGTCTTACAATTCTCCCCCACTTAAAAGGATTTCGTCCCTGAAATCCGCGCCGGTAAATAATTTTGGATAATGCCTCCGCATTTCCTCCTCCGGTTCCCAAGTCCACTCGGACCCTTTTCGATGATGCCACTGAACCTTAACTAATCCTATTGTTTTATTTCGTAAACTCTTTATCTTCCTTTCAATGATGGCAATTGGTCGCTCCACATAATTTAGGCGTTCATCTAATTGAATATCCTCTAAAGGTACTATTGTAGATTCCTCAGTAATGCACTTCCTGAGCTGCGAAACGTGGAACGTGTCGTGAATCTGACTAAGCTGCTTGGGCAGCTCCAACCGGTAAGCTACCTTACCTACACGGGCGACAATTCGATATGGTCCAATGTACCTAGGGCCAAGCTTTCCTTGCTTCCTAAAACGAATAACTCCCTTCCAAGGTGACACCTTAAGAAGAACATAATCCCCAACTTGAAACTCGAGATCGGACCGTCGCCTATCCGCATAACTTTTCTGTCGACTTTGAGCCGTTAACAATCTCTCTCGAACCTTCTGAATTAACTCAGTTGTCTTGAGCACCACCTCAGTACTACCCAATACCTGCTGGCCAACCTCGCCCCAGCAAATAGGTGTCCGACATTTCCTTCCATACAACATTTGAAAGGGAGCCCTGCCAATGCTCGCGTGATAACTGTTATTGTAAGAAAACTCAGCTAAAGGGAGATGGGAATCCCAACTCCCGCCAAAATCGATGACACATGCTCTAAGCATATCCTCCAGCGTTTGAATCGTCCTTTCACTCTACCCATCCGTCTGAGGATGATATGATGTGCTGAAATGAAGGCGAGTGCCTAATTCCTCACGAAACTTCTTCCAAAACCTAGACGTAAATCGGACATCCCGGTCGGATATCACCGAGACCGGTATACCATGCCGAGAGATAATCTCATCTACGTAGACCTTAGCCAACTCCTTTGCAGAGCAAGTCTCTTGGATGGGGAGGAAATGAGCACTTTTAGTCAACCTATCCACGATAACCCAAATAGTGTCCATATGTCGAGGGGTTCTTGGCAACTTCGTGATGAAATCCATTGTGATATGCTCCCATTTCCATTCTGGGATCTCAAGAGGCTGCAATCTACCATGAGGCCGTTGGTGCTCGGCCTTGACCCTACGACAGGTCATTCATCTTTCGACAAACCCAGCTACTTCCCTCTTCATGCCTGGCCACCAATAATATTCGCGCAGATCCCTATACATTTTAGTTGCTCCAGGGTGGATAGAGAACCTGGATTTATGTGCCTTCTCCAAACACTAGCTAATTATTAGTAACATTAACTCGATCGTAAGTATCACAAATCGGTACTGCTCGTAAACTCGACCATATTCTCACATATACTCATAATAACAATCAACTATACTCAATATAGATTGCAACTCATCTCTTGTTATACACAGATAACAGAACCACTCCGACTCTAATTGGTTGTAGTATCAACATAACATACACACATATATATTACATAGAACAAGACATAACTCTTACTTCTCAGTTTGAACATAATCTCTATCGTATATTAAATCACATATGATTAATTTCACTATTTCTCAATTCCAAATTTTGTTATCTAAACCAATTAAAACCAATAGAAATCTGTTAATTCACAATTAAATCATAAGAATAAATTCTAGTTACTCACCTCATCGACTCAATATTTGAAACCTCCAAATTACGCACATTGGGCTCCTGTACGCTAGACTTGGTTGTATCATCGCAGTCTAAATCAATACTCTAACAACCATAATCATTTCAATAACATCTAACTCAAAGATGTAGTAATTGAAAGAGGAAAAAGGAGTAGTAACGGTAAATACCAACTCTATATTTACCGAAACCCCAAATCCATGGTTTTACTCGTTCCACCGTTAAAACTCGACTATAATCACATGAATGACTCAAGGAAACATCCACTAACAATCTACTAACAACATATGCAACAATTTATAGCTTAAAACAAGAAATTGAAAACTAGGGTTTAAAACCCCAAAAACCGAGAAGGTACTCACCTCGATGATTTAGGAATCAAGAGCGTGTTTGCAGGGTTAGATTCGAGTCTCTTTATGTTTCCCCATGAATCTCTAGCTTCAATTTGACAGAAAATCGCCTCTTTATGCTCTGAAATCTAAGTTGGGTGTATTTTTCCCGAAATGAGCATTTTCTGCACATTATATAGGTCTGTCAGGTCCACACGACCCCGTGTGGATTCTACATGACCCCGTGTGGATCCACCGCTTCTACTGTTTGCTACTGCAGGATTCTACACGCCCCCGTGCAGAATCTGCACGCCCCCGTGTAAGTCTGGAAGGATTACTGCAGGATTCTACACGCCCCCGTGCAGAATCTGCACGCCCCCGTGTAAGTCTGGAATTTCACTTTTTAAGCTCAAACTCCTCCCAAACGAGTTTTTAACCACCCAAACTCGTACAACACTCTAACTAATCATAATCACACCAAGATTAGTACATAAGAAAGGCTTTAACCTCTTCTCACTAATCAATCAACTCATAAGTCAAAGGTAATCAAAAAAGATTGCCACACAACTCTAAATAATTCAAAGCTAGAACCATACTAATTTATAAGGTAATAACTCTACTTACCTTAGTAAGCATCTCAAAATGAAAATGGGTCTTACAAGTTCTCTCCTCCTTCAAAAGATTCCGTCCTCGGAATCTCTTAGAATAGGTATGGTCTATACAACCACCTTAGCATCGTAATCGTACACCACATAAAATGGCTTATTTCGTCCTCTAATCTGCTCATGTGACATGTACATATCATTACATCTCGTTTACTTCTAATATGGCTATAAAACTCAAGCTTCCTCAGTTAACATTACAATTAGAATTTTCTCACTCGACTTCTCTTTCCGTAAAATCTCAACATCCGCCATTATTCTCATAAGATGATCTCTATAACCACATTGGTTGTCATCATTTCCACGTGCACAACCACTCACAATGTACAAGAACTGGATAATAACAAGTTTATCCAGAAGCAACCCAAGTAGCATAATTAAACATAATGTACGCGTATTTGTTCAGCTTGTCTCATATAGCCATCTGGAAATCAACTTCCGTTTCAAATTTTCTCGAAATAATTTACTCTAACTTGATAAGGAAAAACGGTCTCACCGATTCCAATACTCATTCTCTCCGAATTTACTCCTCCAATTGCAACATGTTAATTATTGATTCCTCATCAACACAACTCATGAATACTAGGAAAAATCTAGAAATAACAAAATATTAGAAACTATCTCAAGTTTCACTCACGCCTTTTTTTTGAATTTGTTATTTAACTCTCGACACTTTGGTCACGCAATACCCATTTCAGTTGTCTCATCACCACAATCGATTACAACTTCTCCGAAAGCTTTTTTTTTCTCTGCTCCCACCTCAGCACACATATTAGTTTTTTCACCCAATATACAACTAACAATCCTCCACCAAATGGCTCCTCTTTATCTCAGTTCAACAACATACTTCATGTTGTTTCTCTCGATGTACTCACTTATTATATCCTCTCTTATGTGGACAATCCACATCACATTCTCAATAAATCATTAGCTCTATTAAACTCAATAATTTATTATCAAATAAATTCTCAACACAACCATGTATATATTCCTTCTGACACACCACTAGTAAAGATTTTCTTCTCACTATTTCTCCATCATTATCATTTCAATCTCCAACTCATCAGAATGACATAGAACATGTGATATATACAACCCACCAAAATCTCTACACATGACTCAAAATAATAAAATCTGACACCGCAATCTCTACGGTGAGATCATATCTCATTATCCGATTAATTCATTAATCTCAAGAAAATAACTCAGATTCTTATAGCAAAATCCACTATCCATCGTCTCATACGAATAAATAGTTTTGTCATCTCGACACTCACACATTTATCTCATAGTACTCCTGTACTGTTACTCAGCCTCGGATTCGTCCTCTTCTCACCCATAAAGTCTCGGGCCATACAAGCTCACCTCTGTACCACACTTATCCACACTCAAGGATAGTACAGTCTCAACACTCTACATTATTACACAGTGCATACTTGTTTACACACAAATACTACATTATAATGCCACTTCACCTCAGTTCATTGTACCCCGTACTTTCCTCTAATCTCTTCACCCAACACTATTTTACAACACCTATTACTGTCCTTTAAACTCGCCATTCAACGCTGTTTCACGGTACCTCGTATCATCCCCTGGTTTCACCACTCAATGATGTGTTACGGTATCTCATACCGTCCTCCAATCAAATCATGGTACCTCGTACCATTTTCATTCCATCTCCTCTTTGACTCTAGCGGATCTTCCTCTCGGTATCGAGCCATAAAGACTCACCATCACTCCTTTTTCTGTTTGAGTCACAAAAATCCTCACTACTCTAACCACAAGGTACTCGTTATGTGGTTCCACAGAAATATGTGATCTCAACCTCAATTACTCAATATGTAACCCCACATAACATGTGGTCTCAATCACAGTTACTCATTATGTGGCCCCACAAAATATGCGGTCTCAACCACTTTACTCGATATGTGGTCCCACAACATATGTGGTCTCAACCACATTTACTCGTTATGTGGCTCCATAGAATATGTGGTCTCAAACACTTTGCTCGATATGTGGTCCCACAGCATTTGTGGTCTCAACCACATTTACTCGGTAATTAACTCAATCTCTAGGCCAATAAGGCCTATATGAACCACTCTAGGTTCTCTTAATTATACCACAAAGTACTCTTTATGTAGTTACTCAAATGTCCTCTGACATCTCTGTCACAAATATCTCACTATGTGAAAACTCCAAATTATAGAATTCAACACTCAACATGTCAACTCATAATCAGCTATGGTGCGCAATCAACTACACACTCATCGTCTTTCTCAACTCATACTCTTTTGGCTATTTCAGCCATTCATTGTGATCAATAATAAGTACTAGTTATGTGGTCCCACAAAATATGTGGTCTCAACCACAAAGTACTCGTATACAAAAATCTTGTCATATCTGTGAAACAACTAGCAATATATATATATATATATATATATATATATATATATATATATATATATATATATATATATATATATATATATATATATATATATACAATATCAAAATGAAAGAATTTCACACATTAAAAACAGATCTGTACGCGTAGCACGACCCTTGTAAATTCAACACGGCCCGTGTAAATCCACAATATTTCTTCTGTTTGCTTCCGTAGGTACAGCACGACCCGTGTTCATTGACCACGACCCGTGTTAAAGCTGTAGAAGCCAAAATTTGTTTCTACTACTTTTTTTAACATTCAACTTCTCCTAGATGGGTTTCTATCCATCCTAACTCATATCAAGCACTCGTCATGTGATATGTAAACCTTACCTCAAGTGGACACGAGATTCTCATCTCAATGCCGGTTACTACACTTTATAACCGCATTTCTCTAACACATGTAATTTCAATTGATCTTTTATGTGTCTAAACATGTCACACATATTCTACTACATGTATTATCAACAATTAAACACATATAACTCGTTACAACTACCGTTTTAAGTAAATTACTTACATACCTCATAGCAACAAAATCTTGTTTTCTCAGTAGCTGAAACTTGCATACTTCGAATCTCAACTCTCGAGTGTACTCGGCTACACTCACATATCTCAACTTTTAGCTCATGCTCAGCTTATGCTCATACTCTTTCTCATCATCAGTTGGAATTTCGCCTCAACCGGGATCTTATCTCATCATCAGTTGGAATCTCGTCATTAGCCGGAATCTCATCTCAATTAGTATCTCATCTCGTATTCAGTTGACATCTCATTATCAACTGAAGTTCTCGTCTTCTCATTAGTTGATATCTCATATCAAACAAAATCTCGTCTCATCATCCTCTGTAGGTCCAACCGAATGCGACCGATTTAACAACTCGTCCTCATCTGTCTCCACATCTATATTCACACACAGAATATAACAATAACAAATATAACATAAAAGTTATACTTAACTCATAAACTAAAATCTGCAGCATTATCTTTTCCCAAGCATGTGATAGGGGCTCTCTCTTTCTCTCCTCGGTTCAAGTCTAGGACTCTACACTCAAAGACCTAGTTCACTTAAACCATTCTCTGATACCAACTTGTAACACCCAGTTTCTCATACAAAGTACACCCAAAAAATTTCAAACAGTTATACATTAAAAATGGGTATACTTGTACTTAACCCAGGAAGAACAAGATGTAATCATAAATTAATTACATCAAAAGGGTCCTCACTTACATACCAGGCATTACAAATAATCTATTTCAACTAAAGGACAGGCTCTAAACTTGTCCATCAATCTTTATCACATGCCTTCCCCTATCACAGCTACAGATACCTGCAAAACAACATAAACTCAAGTGTAAGCTTATAAAAAGCTTAGTGAGAAATCTCAATCACATTCCATAAATCTTTCTCAATAAACATCCTCATCATTCTCATTATGATAATCTCATTAGCAAATCCATCTTCTCTTAACTTTGAAACCTGCAAACATATTAGCTTTACAAACACTAGCTAATTATTAGTAACATTAACTCGATCGTAAGTATCACAAATCGGTATTACTCGTAAACTCGACCATATTCTCACATATACTCATAATAACAATCAACTATACTCAATATAGATTTCAACTCATCTCTTGTTATACACAGATAACAGAACCACTCCGACTCTAATTGGTTGTAGTATCAACATAACATACACACATATATATTACATAGAACAAGACATAACTCTTACTTCTCAGTTTGAACATAATCTCAATCGTATATTAAATCACATATGATTAATTTCACTATTTCTCAATTCCAAATTTTGTTATCTAAACCAATTAAAACCAATAGAAATCTTTTAATTCACAATTAAATCATAAGAATAAATTCTAGTTACTCACCTCATATCGACTCAGTATTTGAAACCTCCAAATTACGCGTATCGGGCTCCTGTACGTTAGACTTGGTTGTATCATTGCAGTCTAAATCAATACTCTAACAACCATAATCATTTCAATAACATCTAACTCAAAGATGTAGTAATTGAAAGAGGAAAAAGGAAGAGTAACGGTAAATACCAACTCTATATTTACCGAAATCCCAAATTCGCGGTTCTACTCGTTCCACCGTTGAAACTCGACTATAATCACATGATTGACTCAAGGAAACATCCACTAACAATCTACTAACAACATATGCAACAATTTATAGCTTAAAACAAGAAATTGAAAACTAGGGTTTAAAACCCCAAAAACCGAGAATGTACTCACCTCGATGATTTAGGAATCAAGAGCGTGTTTGCAGGGTTAGATTCGAGTCTCTTTATGTTTCCCCACGAATCTCTAGCTTCAATTTGACAAAAAATCGCCTCTTTATGCTCTGAAATCGAAGTTGGGTGTATTTTTCCTGAAATGAGCATTTTCTGCACATTATATAGGTTTGTCAGGTCCACACGACCCTGTGTGGATCCACCGCTTCTACTGAGTGCTACTGCAGGATTCTACATGCCCCCGTGCAGAATCTGCACGCCCCCGTGTAAGTCTGGAAGGCTTACTGCAGGATTCTACACGCCCCCATGCAGAATCTGCACGCCCCCGTGTAAGTCTCGAAGGCTTACTGCAATATTCTACACGCCCCCCGTGTAAGTCTGGAATTTCACTTTTTAAGCTCAAACTCCTCCCAAACGAGTTTTTAACCACCCAAACTCGTACAACACTCTAACTAATCATAATCACACCAAGATTAGTACATTAGAAAGGCTTTAACCTCTTCTCACTAATCAATCAACTCATAACTCAAAGGTAATCATAAAAGATTGCTACACAACTCTAAATAATTCAAAGCTAGAACCATACTAATTTATAAGGTAATAACTCTACTTACCTTAGTAAGCATCTCAAAATGAAAATGGGTCTTACAAGTTCTCTCCTCCTTCAAAAGATTCTGTCCTCGGAATCTCTTTGAATAGGTATAGTCTATACAACCACCTTAGCATCGTAATCACACACCACATAAAATGGCTTATTTCGTCCTCTAATCTGCTCATGTGACATGTACATATCATTACATCTCGTTTACTTCTAATATGGCTATAAAACTCAAGCTTCCTCGGTTAACATTACAATTAGAATTTTCTCACTCGACTTCTCTTTCCGCAAAATCTCAACATCCGCCATTATTCTCATAAGATGATCTCTATAACCACATTGGTTGTCATCATTTCCACGTGGACAACCTCCCACAATGTACAAGAACTGGATAATAACAAGTTTATCCAGAAGCAACCCAAGTAGCATAATTAAACATAATGTACGCGTATTTGTTCAGCTTGTCTCATATAGCCATCTGGAAATCAACTTCCGTTTCAAATTTTCTCGAAATAATTTACTCTAACTTGATAAGGAAAAACAGTCTCACCGATTCCAATACTCATTCTCTCCGAATTTACTCCTCCAATTGCAACATGTTAATTATTGATTCCTCATCAACACAACTCATGAATACTAGGAAAAATCTAGAAATAACAAAATATTCGAAACTATCTCAAGTTTCACTCACGCCTTTTTTTTTTTTGAATTTGTTATTTAACTCTCGACACTTTGGTCACGCAATACCCATTTCAGTTGTCTCATCACCACAATCGATTACAACTTCTCCGAAAGATTTTTTTTCTCTGCTCCCACCTCAGCACACATATTAGTTTTTTCACCCAATATACAACTAACAATCCTCCACCAAATGGCTCCTCTTTATCTCAGTTCAACAACATACTTCATGTTGTTTCTCTCGATGTACTCACTTATTATATCCTCTCTTCTGTGGACAATCCACATCACATTCTCAATAAATCATTAGCTCTATTAAAATCAATAATTTATTATCAAATAAATTCTCAACACAACCATGTATATATTCCTTCTGACACACCACTAGTAAAGATTTTCTTCTCACTATTTCTCCATCATTATCATTTCAATCTCCAACTCATCAGAATGACATAGAACATGTGATATATACAACCCACCAAAATCTCTACACATGACTCAAAATAATAAAATCTGACACCGCAATCTCTACGGTGAGATCATATCTCATTATCCGATTAATTCATTAATCTCAAGAAAATAACTCAGATTCTTATAGCAAAATCCACTATCCATCGTCTCATACGAATAAATAGTTTTGTCATCTCGACACTCACGCATTTATCTCATAGTACTCCTGTACTGTTACTCAGCCTCGGATTCGTCCTCTTCTCACCCATAAAGTCTCGGGCCATACAAGCTCACCTCTGTACCACACTTATCCACACTCAAGGATAGTACAGTCTCAACACTCTACATTATTACACAGTGCATACTTGTTTACACACAAATACTACATTATAATGCCACTTCACCTCAGTTCATTGTACCCCGTACTTTCCTTTAATCTCTTCACCCAACACTATTTTACAACACCTATTACTGTCCTTTAAACTCGCCATTCAACGCTGTTTCACGGTACCTCGTATCATCCCATGGTTTCACCACTCAATGATGTGTTACGGTATCTCATACCGTCCTCCAATCAAATCATGGTACCTCGTACCATTTTCATTCCATCTCCTCTTTGACTCTAGCGGATCTTCCTCTCGGTATCGAGCCATAAAGACTCACCATCACTCCTTCTTCTGTTTGAGTCACAAAAAATCCTCACTACTCTAACCACAAGGTACTCGTTATGTGGTTCCACAGAAATATGTGATCTCAACCTCAATTACTCAATATGTAACCCCACATAACATGTGGTCTCAATCACAGTTACTCATTATGTGGCCCCACAAAATATGCGGTCTCAACCACTTTACTCGATATGTGGTCCCACAACATATGTGGTCTCAACCACATTTACTCGTTATGTGGCTCCATAGAATATGTGGTCTCAAACACTTTGCTCGATATGTGGTCCCACAGCATTTGTGGTCTCAACCACATTTACTCGGTAATTAACTCAATCTCTAGGCCAATAAGGCCTATATGAACCACTCTAGGTTCTCTTAATTATACCACAAAGTACTCTTTATGTAGTTACTCAAATGTCCTCTGACATCTCTGTCACAAATATCTCATTATGTGAAAACTCCAAATTATAGAATTCAACACTCAACATGTCAACTCATAATCAGCTATGGTGCGCAATCAACTACACACTCACCGTCTTTCTCAACTCATACTCTTTTGGCTATTTCAGCCATTCATTGTGATCAATAATAAGTACTAGTTATGTGGTCTCAACCACAAAGTACTCGTATACAAAAATCTTGTCATATCTGTGAAACAACTAGCAATATATATATATATATATATATATATATATATATATATATATATATATATATATATATATATATACACAATATCAAAATGAAAGAATTTCACACATTAAAAACATATCTGTACGCGTAGCACGACCCGTGTAGATTCAACACGGCCCGTGTAAATCCACAATATTTCTTCTGTTTGCTTCCGTAGGTACAGCACGACCCGTGTTCATTGATCACGACCCGTGTTAAAGCTGTAGAAGCCAAAATTTGTTTCTACTACTTTTTTAACATTCAACTTCTCCTAGATGGGTTTCTATCCATCCTAACTCATATCAAGCACTCGTCATGTGATATGTAAACCTTACCTCAAGTGGACACGAGATTCTCATCTCAATGCCGGTTACTACACTTTATAACCACATTTCTCTAACACATGTAATTTCAATTGATCTTTTATGTGTCTAAACATGTCACACATATTCTACTACATGTATTATCAACAATTAAACACATATAACTCATTACAACTACCGTTTTAAGTAAATTACTTACATACCTCATAGCAACAAAATCTTGTTTTCTCAGTAGCTGAAACTTGCATACTTCGAATCTCAACTCTCGAGTGTACTCGGCTACACTCACATATCTCAACTTTTAGCTCATGCTCAGCTTATGCTCATACTCTTTCTCATCATCAGTTGGAATTTCGCCTCAACCGGGATCTTATCTCATCATCAGTTGGAATCTCGTCATTAGCCGGAATCTCATCTCAATTAGTATCTCATCTCGTATTCAGTTGACATCTCATTATCAACTGAAGTTCTCGTCTTCTCATTAGTTGATATCTCATATCAAACAAAATCTCGTCTCATCATCCTCTGTAGGTCCAACCGAATGCGACCGATTTAACAACTCGTCCTCATCTGTCTCCACATCTATATTCACACACAGAATATAACAATAACAAATATAACATAAAAGTTATACTTAACTCATAAACTAAAATCTGCAGCAGTATCTTTTCCCAAGCATGTGATAGGGGCTCTCTCTTTCTCTCCTCGGTTCAAGTCTAGGACTCTACACTCAAAGACCTAGTTCACTTAAACCATTCTCTGATACCAACTTGTAACACCCAGTTTCTCATACAAAGTACACCCAAAAAATTTCAAACAGTTATACATTAAAAATGGGTATACTTGTACTTAACCCAGGAAGAACAAGATGTAATCATAAATTAATTACATCAAAAGGGTCCTCACTTACATACCAGGCATTACAAATAATCTATTTCAACTAAAGGACAGGCTCTAAACTTGTCCATCAATCTTTATCACATGCCTTCCCCTATCACAGCTACAGATACCTGCAAAACAACATAAACTCAAGTGTAAGCTTATAAAAAGCTTAGTGAGAAATCTCAATCACATTCCATAAATCTTTCTCAATAAACATCCTCATCATTCTCATTATGATAATCTCATTAGCAAATCCATCTTCTCTTAACTTTGAAACCTGCAAACATATTAGCTTTACAAACACTAGCTAATTATTAGTAACATTAACTCGATCGTAAGTATCACAAATCGGTATTACTCGTAAACTCGACCATATTCTCACATATACTCATAATAACAATCAACTATACTCAATATAGATTTCAACTCATCTCTTGTTATACACAGATAACAGAACCACTCCGACTCTAATTGGTTGTAGTATCAACATAACATACACACATATATATTACATAGAACAAGACATAACTCTTACTTCTCAGTTTGAACATAATCTCAATCGTATATTAAATCACATATGATTAATTTCACTATTTCTCAATTCCAAATTTTGTTATCTAAACCAATTAAAACCAATAGAAATCTTTTAATTCACAATTAAATCATAAGAATAAATTCTAGTTACTCACCTCATATCGACTCAGTATTTGAAACCTCCAAATTACGCGTATCGGGCTCCTGTACGTTAGACTTGGTTGTATCATTGCAGTCTAAATCAATACTCTAACAACCATAATCATTTCAATAACATCTAACTCAAAGATGTAGTAATTGAAAGAGGAAAAAGGAAGAGTAACGGTAAATACCAACTCTATATTTACCGAAATCCCAAATTCGCGGTTCTACTCGTTCCACCGTTGAAACTCGACTATAATCACATGATTGACTCAAGGAAACATCCACTAACAATCTACTAACAACATATGCAACAATTTATAGCTTAAAACAAGAAATTGAAAACTAGGGTTTAAAACCCCAAAAACCGAGAATGTACTCACCTCGATGATTTAGGAATCAAGAGCGTGTTTGCAGGGTTAGATTCGAGTCTCTTTATGTTTCCCCACGAATCTCTAGCTTCAATTTGACAAAAAATCGCCTCTTTATGCTCTGAAATCGAAGTTGGGTGTATTTTTCCTGAAATGAGCATTTTCTGCACATTATATAGGTTTGTCAGGTCCACACGACCCTGTGTGGATCCACCGCTTCTACTGAGTGCTACTGCAGGATTCTACATGCCCCCGTGCAGAATCTGCACGCCCCCGTGTAAGTCTGGAAGGCTTACTGCAGGATTCTACACGCCCCCATGCAGAATCTGCACGCCCCCGTGTAAGTCTCGAAGGCTTACTGCAATATTCTACACGCCCCCCGTGTAAGTCTGGAATTTCACTTTTTAAGCTCAAACTCCTCCCAAACGAGTTTTTAACCACCCAAACTCGTACAACACTCTAACTAATCATAATCACACCAAGATTAGTACATTAGAAAGGCTTTAACCTCTTCTCACTAATCAATCAACTCATAACTCAAAGGTAATCATAAAAGATTGCTACACAACTCTAAATAATTCAAAGCTAGAACCATACTAATTTATAAGGTAATAACTCTACTTACCTTAGTAAGCATCTCAAAATGAAAATGGGTCTTACAAGTTCTCTCCTCCTTCAAAAGATTCTGTCCTCGGAATCTCTTTGAATAGGTATAGTCTATACAACCACCTTAGCATCGTAATCACACACCACATAAAATGGCTTATTTCGTCCTCTAATCTGCTCATGTGACATGTACATATCATTACATCTCGTTTACTTCTAATATGGCTATAAAACTCAAGCTTCCTCGGTTAACATTACAATTAGAATTTTCTCACTCGACTTCTCTTTCCGCAAAATCTCAACATCCGCCATTATTCTCATAAGATGATCTCTATAACCACATTGGTTGTCATCATTTCCACGTGGACAACCACCCACAATGTACAAGAACTGGATAATAACAAGTTTATCCAGAAGCAACCCAAGTAGCATAATTAAACATAATGTACGCGTATTTGTTCAGCTTGTCTCATATAGCCATCTGGAAATCAACTTCCGTTTCAAATTTTCTCGAAATAATTTACTCTAACTTGATAAGGAAAAACAGTCTCACCGATTCCAATACTCATTCTCTCCGAATTTACTCCTCCAATTGCAACATGTTAATTATTGATTCCTCATCAACACAACTCATGAATACTAGGAAAAATCTAGAAATAACAAAATATTCGAAACTATCTCAAGTTTCACTCACGCCTTTTTTTTTTTTGAATTTGTTATTTAACTCTCGACACTTTGGTCACGCAATACCCATTTCAGTTGTCTCATCACCACAATCGATTACAACTTCTCCGAAAGATTTTTTTTCTCTGCTCCCACCTCAGCACACATATTAGTTTTTTCACCCAATATACAACTAACAATCCTCCACCAAATGGCTCCTCTTTATCTCAGTTCAACAACATACTTCATGTTGTTTCTCTCGATGTACTCACTTATTATATCCTCTCTTCTGTGGACAATCCACATCACATTCTCAATAAATCATTAGCTCTATTAAAATCAATAATTTATTATCAAATAAATTCTCAACACAACCATGTATATATTCCTTCTGACACACCACTAGTAAAGATTTTCTTCTCACTATTTCTCCATCATTATCATTTCAATCTCCAACTCATCAGAATGACATAGAACATGTGATATATACAACCCACCAAAATCTCTACACATGACTCAAAATAATAAAATCTGACACCGCAATCTCTACGGTGATATCATATCTCATTATCCGATTAATTCATTAATCTCAAGAAAATAACTCAGATTCTTATAGCAAAATCCACTATCCATCGTCTCATACGAATAAATAGTTTTGTCATCTCGACACTCACGCATTTATCTCATAGTACTCCTGTACTGTTACTCAGCCTCGGATTCGTCCTCTTCTCACCCATAAAGTCTCGGGCCATACAAGCTCACCTCTGTACCACACTTATCCACACTCAAGGATAGTACAGTCTCAACACTCTACATTATTACACAGTGCATACTTGTTTACACACAAATACTACATTATAATGCCACTTCACCTCAGTTCATTGTACCCCGTACTTTCCTTTAATCTCTTCACCCAACACTATTTTACAACACCTATTACTGTCCTTTAAACTCGCCATTCAACGCTGTTTCACGGTACCTCGTATCATCCCATGGTTTCACCACTCAATGATGTGTTACGGTATCTCATACCGTCCTCCAATCAAATCATGGTACCTCGTACCATTTTCATTCCATCTCCTCTTTGACTCTAGCGGATCTTCCTCTCGGTATCGAGCCATAAAGACTCACCATCACTCCTTCTTCTGTTTGAGTCACAAAAAATCCTCACTACTCTAACCACAAGGTACTCGTTATGTGGTTCCACAGAAATATGTGATCTCAACCTCAATTACTCAATATGTAACCCCACATAACATGTGGTCTCAATCACAGTTACTCATTATGTGGCCCCACAAAATATGCGGTCTCAACCACTTTACTCGATATGTGGTCCCACAACATATGTGGTCTCAACCACATTTACTCGTTATGTGGCTCCATAGAATATGTGGTCTCAAACACTTTGCTCGATATGTGGTCCCACAGCATTTGTGGTCTCAACCACATTTACTCGGTAATTAACTCAATCTCTAGGCCAATAAGGCCTATATGAACCACTCTAGGTTCTCTTAATTATACCACAAAGTACTCTTTATGTAGTTACTCAAATGTCCTCTGACATCTCTGTCACAAATATCTCATTATGTGAAAACTCCAAATTATAGAATTCAACACTCAACATGTCAACTCATAATCAGCTATGGTGCGCAATCAACTACACACTCATCGTCTTTCTCAACTCATACTCTTTTGGCTATTTCAGCCATTCATTGTGATCAATAATAAGTACTAGTTATGTGGTCTCAACCACAAAGTACTCGTATACAAAAATCTTGTCATATCTGTGAAACAACTAGCAATATATATATATATATATATATATATATATATATATATATATATATATATATATATATATATATATATATATACACAATATCAAAATGAAAGAATTTCACACATTAAAAACAGATCTGTACGCGTAGCACGACCCGTGTAGATTCAACACGGCCCGTGTAAATCCACAATATTTCTTCTGTTTGCTTCCGTAGGTACAGCACGACCCGTGTTCATTGATCACGACCCGTGTTAAAGCTGTAGAAGCCAAAATTTGTTTCTACTACTTTTTTAACATTCAACTTCTCCTAGATGGGTTTCTATCCATCCTAACTCATATCAAGCACTCGTCATGTGATATGTAAACCTTACCTCAAGTGGACACGAGATTCTCATCTCAATGCCGGTTACTACACTTTATAACCACATTTCTCTAACACATGTAATTTCAATTGATCTTTTATGTGTCTAAACATGTCACACATATTCTACTACATGTATTATCAACAATTAAACACATATAACTCGTTACAACTACCGTTTTAAGTAAATTACTTACATACCTCATAGCAACAAAATCTTGTTTTCTCAGTAGCTGAAACTTGCATACTTCGAATCTCAACTCTCGAGTGTACTCGGCTACACTCACATATCTCAACTTTTAGCTCATGCTCAGCTTATGCTCATACTCTTTCTCATCATCAGTTGGAATTTCGCCTCAACCGGGATCTTATCTCATCATCAGTTGGAATCTCGTCATTAGCCGGAATCTCATCTCAATTAGTATCTCATCTCGTATTCAGTTGACATCTCATTATCAACTGAAGTTCTCGTCTTCTCATTAGTTGATATCTCATATCAAACAAAATCTCGTCTCATCATCCTCTGTAGGTCCAACCGAATGCGACCGATTTAACAACTCGTCCTCATCTGTCTCCACATCTATATTCACACACAGAATATAACAATAACAAATATAACATAAAAGTTATACTTAACTCATAAACTAAAATCTGCAGCAGTATCTTTTCCCAAGCATGTGATAGGGGCTCTCTCTTTCTCTCCTCGGTTCAAGTCTAGGACTCTACACTCAAAGACCTAGTTCACTTAAACCATTCTCTGATACCAACTTGTAACACCCAGTTTCTCATACAAAGTACACCCAAAAAATTTCAAACAGTTATACATTAAAAATGGGTATACTTGTACTTAACCCAGGAAGAACAAGATGTAATCATAAATTAATTACATCAAAAGGGTCCTCACTTACATACCAGGCATTACAAATAATCTATTTCAACTAAAGGACAGGCTCTAAACTTGTCCATCAATCTTTATCACATGCCTTCCCCTATCACAGCTACAGATACCTGCAAAACAACATAAACTCAAGTGTAAGCTTATAAAAAGCTTAGTGAGAAATCTCAATCACATTCCATAAATCTTTCTCAATAAACATCCTCATCATTCTCATTATGATAATCTCATTAGCAAATCCATCTTCTCTTAACTTTGAAACCTGCAAACATATTAGCTTTACAAACACTAGCTAATTATTAGTAACATTAACTCGATCGTAAGTATCACAAATCGGTATTACTCGTAAACTCGACCATATTCTCACATATACTCATAATAACAATCAACTATACTCAATATAGATTTCAACTCATCTCTTGTTATACACAGATAACAGAACCACTCCGACTCTAATTGGTTGTAGTATCAACATAACATACACACATATATATTACATAGAACAAGACATAACTCTTACTTCTCAGTTTGAACATAATCTCAATCGTATATTAAATCACATATGATTAATTTCACTATTTCTCAATTCCAAATTTTGTTATCTAAACCAATTAAAACCAATAGAAATCTTTTAATTCACAATTAAATCATAAGAATAAATTCTAGTTACTCACCTCATATCGACTTAGTATTTGAAACCTCCAAATTACGCGTATCAGGCTCCTGTACGTTAGACTTGGTTGTATCATTGCAGTCTAAATCAATACTCTAACAACCATAATCATTTCAATAACATCTAACTCAAAGATGTAGTAATTGAAAGAGGAAAAAGGAAGAGTAACGGTAAATACCAACTTTATATTTACCGAAATCCCAAATTCACGGTTCTACTCGTTCCACCGTTGAAACTCGACTATAATCACATGATTGACTCAAGGAAACATCCACTAACAATCTACTAACAACATATGCAACAATTTATAGCTTAAAACAAGAAATTGAAAACTAGGGTTTAAAACCCCAAAAACAGAGAAGGTACTCACCTCGATGATTTAGGAATCAAGAGCGTGTTTGCAGGGTTAGATTCGAGTCTCTTTATGTTTCCCCACGAATCTCTAGCTTCAATTTGACAAAAAATCGCCTCTTTATGCTCTGAAATCGAAGTTGGGTGTATTTTTCCCGAAATGAGCATTTTCTGCACATTATATAGGTTTGTCAGGTCCACACGACCCCGTGTGGATCCACCGCTTCTACTGAGTGCTACTGCAGGATTCTACACGCCCCCGTGCAGAATCTGCACGCCCCCGTGTAAGTCTGGAAGGCTTACTGCAGGATTCTACACGCCCCCATGCAGAATCTGCACGCCCCCGTGTAAGTCTCGAAGGCTTACTGCAATATTCTACACGCCCCCGTGTAAGTCTGGAATTTCACTTTTTAAGCTCAAACTCCTCCCAAACGAGTTTTTAACCACCCAAACTCGTACAACACTCTAACTAATCATAATCACACCAAGATTAGTACATTAGAAAGGCTTTAACCTATTCTCACTAATCAATCAACTCATAACTCAAAGGTAATCATAAAAGATTGCTACACAACTCTAAATAATTCAAAGCTAGAACCATACTAATTTATAAGGTAATAACTCTACTTACCTTAGTAAGCATCTCAAAATGAAAATGGGTCTTACAAGTTCTCTCCTCCTTCAAAAGATTCTGTCCTCGGAATCTCTTTGAATAGGTATAGTCTATACAACCACCTTAGCATCGTAATCACACACCACATAAAATGGCTTATTTCGTCCTCTAATCTGCTCACGTGACATGTACATATCATTACATCTCGTTTACTTCTAATATGGCTATAAAACTCAAGCTTCCTCGGTTAACATTACAATTAGAATTTTCTCACTCGACTTCTCTTTCCGCAAAATCTCAACATCCGCCATTATTCTCATAAGATGATGTCTATAACCACATTGGTTGTCATCATTTCCACGTGGACAACCACCCACAATGTACAAGAACTGGATAATAACAAGTTTATCCAGAAGCAACCCAAGTAGCATAATTAAACATAATGTACGCGTATTTGTTCAGCTTGTCTCATATAGCCATCTGGAAATCAACTTCCGTTTCAAATTTTCTCGAAATAATTTACTCTAACTTGATAAGGAAAAATGGTCTCACCGATTCCAATACTCATTCTCTCCGAATTTACTCCTCCAATTGCAACATCATGTTAATTATTGATTCCTCATCAACACAACTCATGAATACTAGGAAAAATCTAGAAATAACAAAATATTAGAAACTATCTCAAGTTTCACTCACGCCTTTTTTTTGAATTTGTTATTTAACTCTCGACACTTTGGTCACGCAAGACCCATTTCAGTTGTCTCATCACCACAATCGATTACAACTTCTCCGAAAGCTTTTTTTTTCTCTGCTCCCACCTCAGCACACATATTAGTTTTTTCACCCAATATACAACTAACAATCCTCCACCAAATGGCTCCTCTTTATCTCAGTTCAACAACATACTTCATGTTGTTTCTCTCGATGTACTCACTTATTATATCCTCTCTTATGTGGACAATCCACATCACATTCTCAATAAATCATTAGCTCTATTAAACTCAATAATTTATTATCAAATAAATTCTCAACACAACCATGTATATATTCCTTCTAACACACCACTAGTAAAGATTTTCTTCTCACTATTTCTCCATCATTATCATTTCAATCTCCAACTCATCAGAATGACATAGAACATGTGATATATACAACCCACCAAAATCTCTACACATGACTCAAAATAATAAAATCTGACACCGCAATCTCTACGGTGAGATCATATCTCATTATCCGATTAATTCATTAATCTCAAGAAAATAACTCAGATTCTTATAGCAAAATCCACTATCCATCGTCTCATACGAATAAATAGTTTTGTCATCTCGACACTCACGCATTTATCTCATAGTACTCCTGTACTGTTACTCAGCCTCGGATTCGTCCTCTTCTCACCCATAAAGTCTCGGGCCATACAAGCTCACCTCTGTACCACACTTATCCACACTCAAGGATAGTACAGTCTCAACACTCTACATTATTACACAGTGCATACTTGTTTACACACAAATACTACATTATAATGCCACTTCACCTCAGTTCATTGTACCCCGTACTTTCCTTTAATCTCTTCACCCAACACTATTTTACAACACCTATTACTGTCCTTTAAACTCGCCATTCAACGCTGTTTCACGGTACCTCGTATCATCCCATGGTTTCACCACTCAATGATGTGTTACGGTATCTCATACCGTCCTCCAATCAAATCATGGTACCTCGTACCATTTTCATTCCATCTCCTCTTTGACTCTAGCAGATCTTCCTCTCGGTATCGAGCCATAAAGACTCACCATCACTCCTTCTTCTGTTTGAGTCACAAAAAATCCTCACTACTCTAACCACAAGGTACTCGTTATGTGGTTCCACAGAAATATGTGATCTCAACCTCAATTACTCAATATGTAACCCCACATAACATGTGGTCTCAATCACAGTTACTCATTATGTGGCCCCACAAAATATGCGGTCTCAACCACTTTACTCGATATGTGGTCCCACAACATATGTGGTCTCAACCACATTTACTCGTTATGTGGCTCCATAGAATATGTGGTCTCAAACACTTTGCTCGATATGTGGTCCCACAGCATTTGTGGTCTCAACCACATTTACTCGGTAATTAACTCAATCTCTAGGCCAATAAGGCCTATATGAACCACTCTAGGTTCTCTTAATTATACCACAAAGTACTCTTTATGTAGTTACTCAAATGTCCTCTGACATCTCTGTCACAAATATCTCATTATGTGAAAACTCCAAATTATAGAATTCAACACTCAACATGTCAACTCATAATCAGCTATGGTGTGCAATCAACTACACACTCATCGTCTTTCTCAACTCATACTCTTTTGGCTATTTCAGCCATTCATTGTGATCAATAATAAGTACTAGTTATGTGGTCCCACAAAATATGTGGTCTCAACCACAAAGTACTCGTATACAAAAATCTTGTCATATCTGTGAAACAACTAGCAATATATATATATATATATATATATATATATATATATATATATATATATATATATATATATATATATATATATATATATACAATATCAAAATGAAAGAATTTCACACATCAAAAACAGATTTGTACGCGTAGCACGACCCGTGTAGATTCAACACGGCCCGTGTAAATCCACAATATTTCTTCTGTTTGCTTCCGTAGGTACAGTACGACCCGTGTTCATTGACCACGACCCGTGTTAAAGCCGCGGAAGCCAAAATTTGTTTCTACTACTTTTTTTAACATTCAACTTCTCCTAGATGGGTTTCTATCCATCCTAACTCATATCAAGCACTCGTCATGTGATATGTAAACCTTACCTCAAGTGGACACGAGATTCTCATCTCAATGCCGTTTACTACACTTTATAACCACATTTCTCTAACACATGTAATTTCAATTGATCTTTTATGTGTCTAAACATGTCACACATATTCTACTACATGTATTATCAACAATTAAACACATATAACTCGTTACAACTACCGTTTTAAGCAAATTACTTACATACCTCATAGCAACAAAATCTTGTTTTCTCATTAGCTGAAACTTGCATACTTCAAATCTCAACTCTCGAGTGTACTCGGCTACACTCACATATCTCAACTTTTAGCTCATGCTCAGCTTATGCTCAAACTCTTTCTCATAATTAGTTGGAATTTCGCCTCAACCGGGATCTTATCTCATCATCAGTTGGAATCTCGTCATTAGCCGGAATCTCATCTCAATTAGTATCTCATCTCGTATTCAGTTGACATCTCATTATCAACTGAAGTTCTCGTCTTCTCATTAGTTGATATCTCATATCAAACAAAATCTCGTCTCATCATCCTCTGTAGGTCCAACCGAATGTGACCGATTTAACAACTCGTCCTCATCTGTCTCCACATCTATATTCACACACAGAATATAACAATAACAAATATAACATATAAGTTATACTTAACTCATAAACTAAAATCTGCAGCAGTATCTTTTCCCAAGCATGTGATAGGGGCTCTCTCTTTCTCTCCTCGGTTTAAGTCTAGGACTCTACACTCAAAGACCTAGTTCACTTAAACCATGCTCTGATACCAACATGTAACACCTAGTTTCTCATACAAAGTACACCCAAAAAATTTCAAACAATTATACATTAAAAATGGGTATACTTGTACTCAACCCAGGAAGAACAAGATGTCATCATAAATTAATTACATCAAAAGGGTCCTCACTTACATACCAGGCATTACAAATAATCTATTTCAACTAAAGGACAGGCTCTAAACTTGTCCATCAATCTTTATCACATGCCTTCCCTTATCACAGCTACAGATACCTGCAAAACTCTTGGATTAGGTGTCTAAGCCATGACTTATAATTGTGTTCATCTTATTAATTAAAGCATAAGACCATTTGGGTTGCCCTCATAGCTGGAGGTTAGGATAGAGTTCAGTAGAGTAAAAAGTTGATTTATTAATTGGTTAATAAATCAATAGAATTAATTAAATGGTTTATTAATATATTAAATTGTTAATATATTAATTAGAAACTATAATAATTAATTAAGATTTAATCTAGAATTAATTGGATTTAATTTAGTGATTAAATTAATTGATTAAAAGTGCATGGACTGGTTCTGTAATTATTCAATAATTGAATATTGACTGGCCAGTGTACAGGGGTGGAAGGTGGCGAGTTTATGGTGTGGGTACCATAAATCTCGAAACCCTAATTAGGGTTTAGAGAAAGCCTTGCCCAATTGGTAAAAGGCTTACCAAAGATGGGCTCTAGGGTTTCAAGCTGTACCACCTGAGATCTATAAATAGGGATCCCCTGGGAACCCTAATCATGCGCCAACTATTACTGTGATTACTCTGCTAGACTGTCTTCTCCATTGCTTTGGGTGTGACTTGCATTTGAGGCAGGATTCCTTTGTTTCTTGCTTCAAGATCATAAGATCAAAAGGTTGGTATTCTCAATTTGATCTTTAGAATTAAAATGCTTCCCTTAGGTTTTAGTTCATAATATTCATAGAAGAAAACATAGATCTTTTAGGGTTGCATGTGAACCATAAGTATTTTATTTGTTCATTGATTACATAGAAACCCTTCAGTGGTATCAAAGCTAGCTTTGTTTTCTTGTGAATTGATTTGAACTGCATGAATTGTTTGTGCCATGAGTGTTTTTGCGAAAAACACTTATTGGAATGGCCTAAGGTCGAATTCAAGGCCAGGTTTTCCTAACCCTAGCCGCCACCCTTGGTCCCCCCTTGATTTGCTTGCCTTTTATAAGTAGGTTGTTATTCATGACAATTATTAGATAATTAAATAACTGGAACACCTTATCTTTGCATACTTATTTCGTGACCTAGGGATAAGGGTTAGGAAAATTAATTTGATTAATTTTTGTGATTCCTTTATTAGATTTAATTAATATAACTAATTGTTAATTAAAAGATAAATTAAATCAGCTTAAAGGATTAATTTAAAATTTTCGAAAAAATAGAATAAATTAGCGAAAATTCTGAATAAATTAATTCTAAAATATTTTAATAAGATTAAAATATATCTTATATATTTATGATTAAAAGTTAATACTTACATATAAGATTAAATGTTTAGTCTTACCGCTAGTAGGCCTCATTCACAAAACTGTCCTATAAAGAGGGTATAAGGCGACTGCCTATAAAATGGCAGTCTAATGGGTATCTACTCTTACCCACCGCTCTCCTGGTCAGTCGAGTCTCGTTAGCCGAAAGGGTTTGATAGAACCGCTAAAGCCTATTAAAAGTATAATGCTATAATTGAAAGTACTAGAACTTTAAACAAATCCCAATTATAACGTCCGGTTTCTCAAATCAGGGGTACACCAACATATAATCAAACATAATTATCATTAGTGGTGTAAATCCCAAGATGAGTAACAAGTTTACAAAGTTATATCAAAAGCATAGTTTAAGTCATAAACTATTTACAATAAGTGTTTACAGCTATTACACAAAAACCAGGACAACTATATAGTTTGAACAACAAAGACAATCCAAGTCCAAAGTCCAAAGTCCATATTCAGTTCAGCTATCCCTCCGTGATGCGTTTCCCACGATCAACATTTACAGAACCTAACAAAATCATTTAAACAAACAATTTATGAGCTTCAATAGCTCAGTGAGTAATCAAGTAATAATTTGATTATATCATCCAACACCCCATTCAAACAGATCTCAAATGACTATCTCAGTCATTAGTATATCACATACTCTGTTACTCTTTGATTTAGACACTCAAACTTGGTTTTACTCAACCTCTCCAACTTAGATTATTTTTGATCTACAATCAAACAATTCATCAATATATAACTCATCTAGTGATAAATACTCATCTGATGTTGACTCAGTACGTGGAACTCCAGAATCTCGTGCTTGATCCTGTCTAGCTTTAGCTGTAACACAACAGCTAAATTTCAATACTCAAGTATCATAATAATCTCATTCACAATTTATATCGACAAAAATCCAGAAATTAGCATCATATAGTGAAGTCATAATCAAACAATAACAATAACACTCTAGTTATAGCTCCCCACTTCACCACTTTGACCCATTCAAGTTCATAAACACAATCAATAAGCATATCACTAACTCAAGCCTAAATTTTAAACTCTTATAGACTTGCAAATCTGACAATTTGACTCTAACATCATCGATTCACAGGTGGGTCATCGAGACCACATGGAATCACTCCAAATCAAAGCATTCATTCGTTGAAATGAAACCAAATTCAAGGAGGATTACCTTTCAAGCTCTAAGTATGAATCCCTAGCTTCAATTCGTGAATATTAGGCTTAAATCTCGACTTAAATGGTTTAGAAATCGATTTTTAGGGTTTGGAGAGGGTTTGGCTCGAAATGGGTTTTATTCCAAATGAATGGAAATTTGCACTTTAAAATGACCTGTACCCGTAACCCGACCCGGGCTGTCAAACCCGCCCCGGGTTTTGTTCCGCAACCCGACCCGGGCTGTTGAAACCGCCCGGGTTTTGTTACGCAATATACCGTTTTTCAATCCAATACTCCACACGATCCGGTTTCTCTAACCCGACCCGGGTTTTGTTGAACACGACCCGGGTTCCTCAACACGACCCGGGTTGCTATTTTTCCCATTTTCATTTCAATCCGACTCGACCCGTGTTACTAAACTCGACCCAGTTTGACCTTTTAAGAATTCAAGTTGTTTCTTTTACCCCTTTTTTAACATCCTACTTCTCCTAGTTGGTTTTTAAACATTTTAACTCATATTTTAACTTATCTAAACTCGTTTATATTAAAATTAATATTATCCTACCATAATTAAAAGTTATGGTATTACACCAATCTAGTTACTTTAGGTTTAAAAATATGAATTGGTGCTAATCTATGAAATTGCACATTACACTTTGTGGAACGTTGGTGGAGCGTGTGTGGTTAACCGGCACGCCAACTGGGGTCCGCAAAGAGTCGTAATGTGTTTCTTGATTTTGTCATTATTAACGGAGTATGTTTGGTTAACCGTCACGTTAATTAGAAATGACAATTGACTTCAAGAGTACCAAGCGAATTTGCATGGTTATTCACACCCGGTTTGTGATCCTCGGTATCCCAGTCACAAACGAGCGGGACATTCCCGAGATTAAAACATGCTATCGAACAGTTCGATAAATCTCAAAAGAAACTAGGAATTCCATTATAATTAGATTATTTTCCTCGGTGGAATTGGCTGAATCGTCATTCTCCTACCTTATAAAATTTACAATAAAGATTACGCCATCCCTTTTCGATATTATAGATTGTTATTGTAGGTTCCTGGCCTTATATTTATTCTTGGGTGAATATAAGGATTATTTAATAAATGTCTAATTAAAACTACCTTCATCTTATTCAGGTGTCTTCTGACCAATCCGTTCCCCACTCGAATCCCGGTAATGTCACCTCGATTTTGTCATTGTGCTCGAAAGTGACGTTAGACGACACTAACTACGGTGACTGGATCCGTAACATCAAAATGGCTCTGCGGTTTGTACACAAAGAGTATGTTCTGGAAACCGAGCTAGTTGAGGTTGACCCAGATACCGCTACTCCCGAGGAAATCGCCTCGTACACCAAACACTCAGATGATGCGACCAAAGTGGCCTGTAATATGATCGCTACCATGAACCCTGAACTGCAGCGTATTTATGAGGACTACTGGCCTTACGAGATGCACAAAGAGCTCGCAGAAAAGTTCCGCAAACAGGAGCGCATCGAAAGGCGTGAGGTGGTTAAAGCTTTCACTAACGGCAAGCCTCGGGATGGAGAGTCCATCTGCACTCTTATGCAAAGAATGCAAGGCTATGTTGAAAGGCTTAGAAAGCTGGAGATGCCTGTACATGAGGATTTAGCAGTTGACATTGTGCTGAATTCTCTACCCAATTCTTATGACCAGTTCACACTGGCTTATCATTTGAACAACAGTCAGACAACTTTGGCTGAACTCCACCGCATGCTTCGTACTGCCGAAGACGGGATGAAAGGGAAAAGTGTGCTCCCGGTCAACCCGCCTGTCCTAGCTATTGGATCTGGCAAGGGAAAGAAAAGGAAGGGCCTTCCAAAGCAAAACTGGAGGGAAAAGACTCATGTCGGGACATGTAGCAGTGCCCCGAGAGCTAAGTCTTCCGACATTCCACACGTCACGAACCCCAAAGAAGCAGACTGTTTCTACTGCAAGGAGAAGGGTCACTGGAAGAGAAGCTGCCCCAGGTATCTGCAAGACATCAAGGATGGCAAAGTTAAGCCATCACAAGCAGGTACATATTCTATATCTAATAACTCATCTTTTTCCCATTCTTGGGTCCTTGATACAGGATATGGTTTTCATATCTGTTCTGATTTGCAGGGCCTAGAGGAAAGTAGGGAGCTGGAGCACGGTAGATTGAACCTGGTCATGGGCAATAGGCGAACGTCACCTGTTACCCAGATCGGTGTCTATAAACTAGTGCTTAGTAGTGGAGTTAGATTAGATTTACATAATTGTTGCTATGCGCCTGATATGGCAAAGAACATAATTTCTTTTCATGCATTGTTCAAACAGGGCTTTTATTATGAATTTAATAAATTGAATGGTTCAATTTCTGTTTTCAAAAATGATGTTTTTATATTTAATGCTATGCCTTGTGATGGAGTGTATGAATCTATTATGTGTGTTGATAATTATGGTAAAAATGTTTTAGCTATTGATTCTTCAAGCGGTATAGAAAAGGCGTGTCTGTGGCACTGTCGCCTTGGCCATATCAACAAGAAACGCATCGCCCAACTCCAAAAGGATGGAGTGTTGGAATCATTCGACCTCGGGACGGATGATGTATGACAATCTTGCTTGCTTGGCAAGATGACAAAATCACCATTCAAAGGTTCCTTTGAAAGAGGTGAAGGTTTTTTTGGATATCATACACACAGATGTGTGTGGTCCCTTCAGAACAACCACAAAAGATGGTACGCGGTTCCATATGACATTTACTGACGATTTTAGTAGATATGGGTATATTTACTTAATAAAGAATAAGTCAAAAGTTCAAAGAGTTCAAAAATGAAGCAGAAAATCAATTGGGCAGAAAGATAAAGATGCTTAGATCCGACAGATGCGGTGAGTATCTTAGTATCGAGTTTCTCGATTACCTCAAGGAATGTGGAATTGTTTCACAGTTGTCGCCTCCAAGAACACCTCAGTTGAACGGTGTTGCTGAAAGGCGAAACCGAACCTTGTTGGACATGGTTCGCTCCATGATGAGTCGAGCTTCACTTCCAATCCATTTCTGGGGGTATGCCTTAGAAACTGCCGCCCATATCCTAAATCTTGTCCCAACCAAGAAGGTTGCGAAAACACCGCACGAGATGTGGACGGGGAAAGCTCCCTCGTTGGCACACATCAAAGTCTGGGGCTGTGAAGCTTTCGTAAGACGAGAGACTTCAGACAAGCTCGCAGAAAGAAGTGAGAGGTGCTTCTTCATCGAATACCCAAAACAGTCTTTTGGATACTTGTTCTACAGTCCGAGCGAGGACGTGGTCTTTGTAGCAAGACGGAGGTTCTTTCGAGAGAGAGAACTCATATCCAAAGAGGACAGTGGGAGTACGATCGATATCGAAGAAATTCAGGAGACGCCCGATGAAACAACATTAGAAGAAACTAGCAACCAACATGAGGAAGAAGTTCCTGTTGGACCCACCGACATCTCATTGCCCCTTAGGCATTCGGGTAGAGTTAGCATGCCACCCGAGTTTTATGGTTTCCATATTACTTCGGACGGTGACACGTTGATCAGTGATCGTACATTGACTAATTTGGATGAGCCAGCTAACTACCGCGAAGCAGTGGCGGGCCCCGAGTCTGCCAAATGGAAAGAGGCAATGGACAGCGAGATTAAGTCCATGTATGACAATCAAGTTTGGAACTTGGTTGACAATGTGCCAGGTCGAAAGATAGTGGGGTGCAAATGGATCTTCAAGAAGAAGACCGACATGGATGGTAAAGTACATATTTATAAAGCTCGGCTGGTTGCGAAAGGATTCATTTAAACCCCGGGGGTTGACTATGATGAAACTTTTTCACCAGTAGCCAAGATTAAGTCAATCAGGATAATGCTTGCCATAGCTGCATTTCATGATTATGAAATTTGGCAGATGGATGTCAAAACCGCTTTCCTGAACGGGAAACTGACTGAGGATGTGTATATGAATCAGCCAGAGGGTTTTGTAGACACAAAGCATCCTGATAAAGTATGTAATCTTGAAAGATCAATCTACGGGTTGAAGAAAGCATCTCGCAGCTGGAATCTCTGCTTCCATGAGAAAGTCAAAGAGTTTGGTTTCTCTAGGAGTGAAGATGAGTCCTGTGTATATGTCAAGGCTAGTGGGAGTATAGTCACTTTTCTGGTGCTGTATGTTGATGACATACTGCTCATGGGAAACAATATTCCGACCTTGCAAGATGTCAATGAAAGGTTTTCTGCAAACCATGAACTAAATAACCTAAGTTCACATGCAACCTATAAGGATCTATGTTTTCTACCATTGAACATATAACAAGCTCCTAGAGGCCAATAATAAAAAACTAAAGATTAAAATAGAAAAACCAACCTTAAGTTTCTTGGAAGCAAAGCAACAAAATTATCCTGCCTCAAATGAAAGTCACACCCAAGCTAGGAGGGGAGAGGATCGAAAATTCCAGAGAGAATACAGAGAGAAATCGCAGCCAATTATGAGGTCCAGGGGTCCCTATTTATAGGCAACTATGTAGTTAATCGCGCCGGTATAACGCCGGTATAGCGGTTCGCGGTGATCAGCATAATCGCGGTTCAGTTTAGCGGTGGAAAATAGCGGTACCGGTATAGCGCCGGTATACCGCCGCGATTTACCGCGATTTACCGCGATAATGACCGCGATTTACTGCTATTATCCGGGTGGAGGAAATTTTTGTTTTTTGATACTTTGACATTTTCTATATTAGAATGTTATATTATGTGACTTATTTCTTAAATTAAGCATTATGTGATGTATTTTGAATGACTTTTATGATATTAATTCTACTAGTAATAGTCTAATATATAAATTCTACATATTACTAAAAAACCGCTATATCACCGCTATACCACCGCGAGAACTATAAAATTAAATATCGGTAGGTTACCGCGATTACGGTTTTGACCGCGATAACTGCATAGATAGGCAACCAAATGACCCTTAGAGATAAACCTCGTTTGACTTTCAAACAGAGATAAGCCCTATCTCTAAGCCATTTTCTGGATTACCCGTACGCGCGCCGCGGCTCGTATCTGGGAGCGCCGCGCGTGTCAATTCAACTTTCGAGTTGGAACAACTTTAGCCCCTGTCCTCTTGATTAATACAACTAATGCCACATAATTAATCCAATTAATTCCTGATTAATTATTAATCAATTACTATAGTTTCTAATTAATATATAATCACATTAATATATTAACAAACTATTCCTTTTATGTTTCTATCGATTTATTAATCATATAATAAATCGATCTTTCTCTCTACTGAACTTTCTACCAACCTCCAGCTATGAGGGCAACCCAAATGGACTATGCTACTATTAACTAGGTAAATACTTAATTATTAGTCATGGCTTAGACACCTAATCCAACAGTCTCCCACTTGGATAAGTCTATGACTATAATTACCAATTTAACCCCTAATTAACCAGCATCTGTAGCTTCCTAGAAACCGCTGCCAAACTCTGATCTAATCAGTTCTGTCCATAGATAAGTGATCAGATGATCCTCCGTCCAACAAGATATTTTCAGACTCAAGACATGGATAAAATCAATCTGGTCTGATTCACTGTTCCTCGATTTCTGATTTGCATACGACTCTTAGATTACCAATTTAGTCCCGGTTGGCCAACCATTTTAGTCAACTTCAAATTCATCAAGAGGCCTACAAATATCTGTTCCCCGTTAGGGTCAAGGGACGAATGAACTTCGACTCATATACTTATGTCTTTTACCAGATAAATTATTCACAACAACACGTTTTATAACACCGAGTTACCTATGCGTTTTCGTATTATCAATGAACAACCGCCTAGTAAATCATAACTCATATGTCTTAGCTTAAAGATCAAAAGATATTATCGTCTCAATATTGCTCGCGATGTGATCCATGAAGCAATCCATTAAGCGCGGGTTTATCCAATACTTAAATCTCTATTTCCAAGTACTCATGAATGTTGCAGCAATCTTATTGCAATGTCTAACTCCTTAGACAATTTACAACTAATTCAGGACAGTCTTGCTTCATACTTACTCCCTAGAAATATGATTGACTGTGGATATTTGAATAATCCAATTATTCAGAAAGTAAAACATGCAAAATGAAACACAATGATAAAGCATTGACAAAATTAGTAAACCATTACTCATTAATAAATCTCCATTATTAAATCACAAAAGTCAAATACAATAACATTGTTACAAGTTTCAAAACCTATCTAATTACAAAAACTTATATCATCTCTTAATCCAATACTCCTAGCATGCTGATTATGCTTAATCCTACTCAGAGCCTTTGTCAAGGGATCTGCAGGATTGCCTTCCGATGATACCCTCTTTACAAGGAGGTGACCTTCTTCTACTCTATGTCTTATGTAGTGGTACTTTCTGTTGATATGCCTGGACTTTCCATGGTCTCGCGGTTCCTTTGTCAAGGCGATCGCACCTTCGTTATCGTAGAACAGTTCCAAGGGCTCCTGAATACTCGGGACTACTCCAAGGTCACCGATAAAGTTCTTCAGCCAAGCCGCTTCCTTTGACGCTTCACTTGCTGCTATGTACTCTGATTCGCACGTAGAATCAGCCACTGTTTCTTGCTTGGAACTTTTCCAAGTAACTGCTCCACCGTTCAAGAGGAATACCCAGCCCGACTGAGACCGACCACTGTCTCTATCCGTCTGAAAACTGGCATCTGTATATCCTTCGACTCTAAAGGTATCACTGCCACCGAGGACTAACACCATGTTCTTTGTCCTTCGCAGATACTTGAGTATATTTTTCACAGCTATCCAATGCGCCCTTCCAGGGTTACCCTGGTACCGACTGACCATGCTCAAGGCAAAAGCCATGTCAGGGCGAGTACACGTCATAGCGTACATGATCGATCCTACAGCCGAAGCATAAAGTACCCAACTCATTTCCGCTATTTCCATGTCTGTACTCGGACTTTGAGTCTTACTCAATTTTGCATTACTTTGGATAGGCAGCTCTCCCTTCTTGGAATTTTCCATACTAAACCTCTTTAGTACCCTTTCCAAGTGTGTACCGTGACTAAGTCCAATTAGTCTCTTCTTCCTATCTCTTAATATTCTTATCCCGAGAATATAGGCAGCCTCTCCTAGGTCCTTCATGGCGAAACATTTCCCAAGCCAAGCCTTGACATCTTGCAAGGTTGGAATATCGTTTCCCATGAGCAGTATGTCATCGACATACAGCACCAGAAAGGTGACTATACTCCCACCAGCCTTGACATATACGCAGGACTCATCCTCGCTCCTAGAGAAGCCAAACTCTTTGACTTTCTCATGGAAACAAAGATTCCAGCTGCGAGAAGCTTGCTTCAATCCGTAGATTGATCTCTCAAGCTTACACACCTTATTAGGATACTTTGCATCGACAAAACCCTCTGGCTGATTCATGTAAACATCCTCAGTCAACTTCCCATTAAGGAAAGCGGTTTCTCGTCATAGTCAACCCTTGGGGTTTGAGTAAAGCCCTTCGCAACCAGTCTTGCCTTGAAAGTGTGTACCTTCCGTCCATGTCGGTCTTCTTCTTGAAGATCCACTTGCACCCGACTGTCTTTCGACCCGGTACGTTTGATTGCCATACATGGACTTGATCTCACTATCCATGGCCTCTTTCCAATTGACAGACTCAGGGCCCGCCACTGCTTCCTGGTAGTTAGCTGGTTCATCCAAATTTATCAGTGTCCTATCACTGACAAACGTGTCCCCATCCAAAGTTATATGGAAACCATAAAACTCGGGTGGCATGCTAACCCTACCGGAGCGCCTAAGAGGTAAGGATACATCAGTCGGACCAACAGGAACTTCTTCCTCATGTTGGTTGCTAGTTTCTCCTAAGGTTGTGTCATCTGATGACTCTTGAATTTCTTCAAGATCAATGGTACTCCCACTGTCCTCTTTGAATATGAGCTCTCTCTCTCTCTCTCTCTCGAAAGACTGCTCGTCTAGCTACAAAGACCACGTCCTCGCTCGGTCTGTAGAATAGATATCCAAAGGACTGTTTGGGATAACCAAGGAAGAAACACCTTTCGCTTCTTTCTGGGAGTTTGTCTTGAGTCTCTCGTCTAACGAAAGCCTCACAACCCCAGACTTTGATATGTGCCAACGAGGGAACTTTCCCCTTCCACATTTCATGAGGTGTTTTAGCAACCTTCTTAGTAAGGACAAGATTGAGGATATGGGCGGCAGTCTCTAAGGCATACCCCCAGAAGTGGATGGGAAGTGAAGCTCGACTCATCATGGAACGAACCATGTCCAACAGGGTTCGGTTGCGCATTTCCGCAAGACCGTTCAACTGTGGTGTCCTGGGAGGTGTCAACTACGAAACTATTCCGCATTCCTTTAGATAGTCTAGGAACTCGATACTTAGATACTCTCCGCCTCTGTCGGACCTGAGCATCTTTATCTTCCTGCCTAATTGATTCTCTACCTCGTTCTTAAACTCTTTGAACTTTTCAAAGGTGTCTGACTTATGCTTGATTAAGTAGATATAACTGTATCTACTAAAATCGTCAGTAAAGGTTACGTAGAACCGCGTGCCATCCTTTGTGGTTGATCTGAATGGACCACACACACCCGTGTGAATGATGTCCTGCAGACCCTCACCTCTTTCAAAAGACCCTTTGAAAGATGACTTAGTCATCTTGCCCAACAGACAAGATTCGCATACATCATCCGACCTGAGGTCGAATGATTCCAACACTCCATCCTTTTGGAGTTGGGCGATGTGTTTCTTGCTGATGTGCCTGAGCCGACTATGCCATAGGCATTCCTTTTCTACACCACTAGTAGAATAAATATAATTTACACTATGTCCTAAATTGTCAACACATTCAACAGTTTCATACACACCATCACAAGGATAAGCAGTAAAAATCAAAATACCATTTTTGAAAACAGAAATAGAACCAATTTTATTATCAAATGAAAATTGAAATCCTTGTCTGAATAATGCGTGAAATGAAATAATGTTTCTTGCCATTTCTGGCGAATAGCAACAATTAAATAATTCTAAGCTAACATCACTACTAAGCACTAAACTATAAACGCCGATCTTGGTAACAGGGGACGATCTCCTATTGCCCATGATCAGGTTCAGTCTACCGTGCTCCACCTCCCTGGTTTCCTTTAGGCCCTGCAGATCAGAACAGTCTGCTTCATTGGGGTTGGCCACACAAGGAATATAGGAATACTTGGTTCTCGAGCCATTGCTGGACGACCCGACCTGAACCTTTTCCCTCCAATTTTGTTTAGGAGGGCCCTTCCGTTTCTTTCCTTTGCCACTTCCAATGGCTAAGACGGGCAGATTAACCGAGGGTACACTTTTACCCTTCATTCCGTCCTCAGCAATCCGAAGCATACGATGCAATTCAGTCAGGTTAGCCTGATTGTTGTTCAAATGGTAAGCCAGCCTGAACTGGTCATAAGAACTCGGCAAGGAGTTAAGCACAATGTCAACGGCCAACTCCTCGTTCACAGGCATCGCAAGTTTCCTGAGCCGCTCCACGTAACCTTGCATTCTTTGCACATGAGCGCAGATGGACTCTCCATCTTTAGGTTTGCTGTTCGTGAAGTCCTTGACCACCTCGCACCTCTCGAAACGCTCTTGCTTGCGGAACTTTTCCGCAAGCTCCTTGTGCATCTCAAAGGGCCAGTAGTCTTTGTATATCCTTTGCAATTCGGGGTTCATTGTGGCGATCATGATGCAGGCCACCTTGGTCGCATCATCAGAATGTTTTTGGTACGAGGCAATTTCCTCGGGAGTAGCAGTTTTAGGGTCAATATCGACAAGCTCGGTCTCGAGAACATACTCTTTGTTCTCGTACCTTAGAACCATCTTGATATTTCTAATCCAGTCATTGTAGTTTGTCCCGTTCGGTTGAACCTTCGAACATAATGAGAGGATTGAGGTAACACTGGAGTTTGAGTGGGGAGCGGATTGATCAGCAGAAGACATCTATAAAAGAATGTAAGTTTAATTAGATAATTGTCGGTCCTTATAATAACCCAATATAAAATAAGGCTAGGATCCAACTATAACAATTTACAAACTAGAAGAGGGATGCCGTAATCTATTTGCAAATTTTATAAAGGTAGGCGAATGACGATTCAGCCAATTCCACCGCGGAAAATATAATCTTATTATAAATGGAATTCCTAGTTTCTTTTGAGATTTATTGAACTGTTCAATAGCATGTTTAATCTTGGATATACCCCACCGTTTGTGACTGGGATGCCGAGGATCACAAACCGGGTGTGAATAACCATGCAAATTAGCTTGGTACTCCCGGGGTTCATTACCATCTCAAATTGATGTGCCGGTAAACCACACACGCTCCATCAACAATGATAACACCCGAGACACCCATTGCCACTCTTCATGAACCCCCATTGGTGTGCCGGTAAACCACACACGCTCCACCAATGTTTCATAAAGTGCAATGTGCAATTTCATGGGTTAGCATCAAATTCACATTTTTCCTAAAGTAACTAGATTAGGATTTTTGTAAATGGTTCTAGTACTTTGATCATTATACTTTTAATGATTAAGCGGTCCTATCAAAACTGTTCGGCTAACGACCCTCCACTGATCAGGCGAGCGGTGGGCGAGAGTGTTCACCCATTAGACCGCCATTTTATAGGCAGCTTCCTTATACCCACTTTTTAGATCAGCTTCGTGAATGAGGCCTACTATTGAATTGACTGACCAATTTTATCTTATACATATAGTCGGGCTGGGTATTTCTTTTGAACGGTGGAGCGGTCACTTGGAAAAGTTCCAAGCAGGAAACGGTGGCTGATTCAACATGCGAAAATATCGGACCAAGATTGATATTAATCCATGTCTTGAGTCTGAAAATATCTTGTTGGACGGAGGATCATCTGATCACTTATCTTTAGACAGAACTGACTGGGTCAGAGTTCAGAAACAGTTTCTAGGAAACTGATATTAATCAGAAGGTGAAAGGACAATTAAAGTCATAGACTTATCCAAGTGGAAGATTGTTGGATTAGGTGTCTAAGCCATGACTTATAATTGTGTTCATCTTATTAATTGAAGCATAAGTCCATTTGGGTTGCCCTCATAGCTGGATGTTAAGATAGAGTTCAGTAGAGTAAAAAGTTGATTTATTAATTGGTTAATAAATCAATAGAATTAATTAAATGGTTTATTAATATATTTAAGTGTTAATATATTAATTAGAAACTATAATAATTAATTAAGATTTAATCTATAATTAATTGGATTTAATATAGTGATTAAATTAATTAATTAAAAGTGCAGGGACTGGTTTTGTAATTATTCAATAGTTGAATATTGACTGGCCAGTGTACAGGGGTGGAAGGTGGCGAGTTTATGGTGTAGGCACCATAAATCTCGAAACCCTAATTAGGGTTTAGAGAAAGCCTTGCCCAATTGGTAAAAGGCTTACCAAAGATGGGCTTTAGGGTTTTAAGCTGTACCACCTGAGATCTATAAATATGGATCCCCTGGGAACCCTAATCCTGCGCCAACTATTACTGTTATTACTCTGCTGGACTGTCTTCTCCATTGCTTTGGGTGTGACTTGCATTTGAGGCAGGATTCCTTTGCTGGTTGCTTCAAGATCATAAGATCAAAAGGTTGGTATTCTCAATTAGATCTTTAGAATTAAAATGTTTCCCTTAGGTTTTAGTTCATAATCTTCATAGAAGAAAATATAGATCTTTTAGGGTTGCATGTGAACCATAAGTATTTTATTTGTTTATTGATTACATAGAAACCCTTCAGTGGTATCAGAGCTAGCTTTGTTTTCTTGTGAATTGATTTGAATTGCATGAATTGTTTGTGCCATGAGTGTTTTTGCGAAAAACACTTCTTGGAATGGCCTAAGGTCAAATTCAAGGCCAGGGTTTCCTAACCCTAGCCGCCACCCATGGTCCCCCCTTGATTTGCTTGCCTTTTATAAATATGTTGTTATTTATGGCAATTATTAGATAATTAAATCACATATGAACATAACATACACACATATATATATATTACATAGAACAAGACATAACTCTTACTTCTCAGTTTGAACATAATCTCAATCGTATATTAAATCACATATGATTAATTTCACTATTTCTCAATTCCAAATTTTGTTATCTAAACCAATTAAAACCAATAGAAATCTGTTAATTCACAATTAAATCATAAGAATAAATTCTAGTTACTCACCTCATATCGACTCAGTATTTGAAACCTCCAAATTACGGGTATCGGGCTCCTGTATGCTAGACTTGGTTGTATCATCGCAGCCTAAATCAATACTCTAACAACCATAATCATTTCAATAACATCTAACTCAAAGATGTAGTAATTGAAAGAGGAAAAAGGAGTAGTAACGGTAAATACCAACTCTATATTTACCGAAACCCCAAATCCGTGGTTCTACTCCTTCCACCGTTGAAAGTCGACTATAATCACATGAATGACTCAAGGAAACATCCACTAACAATCTACTAACAACATATGCAACAATTTATAGCTTAAAACAAGAAATTAAAAACTAGGGTTTAAAACCCCAAAAACCGAGAAGGTACTCACCTCGATGATTTAGGAATCAAGAGCGTGTTTGCAGGGTTAGATTCGAGTCTCTTTATGTTTCCCCATGAATCTCTAGCTTCAATTTGACAGAAAATCGCCTCTTTATGCTCTGAAATCGAAGTTGGGTGTATTTTTCCAGAAATGAGCATTTTCTACATATTATATAGGTCTGTCAGGTCCACACGACCCCGTATGGATTCTACATGACCCCGTGTGGATCCACCACTTTTACTGTTTGCTACTGCAGGATTCTACACGCCCCCGTGCAGAATCTGCATGCCCCCGTGTAATTCTGGAAGGATTACTGCAGGATTCTACTCGCCCCCGTACCGAATCTGCACGCCCCCGTGTAAGTCTGGAATTTCACTTTTTAAGCTCAAACTCCTCCTAAACGAGTTTCTAACCACCTAAACTCGTACAACACTCTAACTAATCATAATCACACCACGATTAGTACATAAGAAAGGCTTTAACCTCTTCTCACTAATCAATCAACTCATAACTCAAAGGTAATCATAAAAGATTGCCACACAACTCTAAATAATTCAAAGCTAGAACCATACTAATTTATAAGGTAATAACTCTACTTACCTTAGTAAGCATCTCAAAATGAAAATGGGTCTTACAAGTTTTATGCTCGATTCTCTGTAATTATCGACAATTTAATGCTGACGGTTCTAATGTTTGTTTTTTCAATTTTCCAAAGGGTTTTATATCCAACCAAACGAGTGTTGGATCTATATGCTCAAGAATTATTATTGAATGATATTGCTAATAATATATGATCTATAAGGTCACACATTTATCAAGTTGGTATTTATTGAATATTTATTAAGTATTTGATTATTAATACATAAATTCAACTCTTGTATTTAATTAGAGGATATTTATTGTTTTACAAAAATAATAATTAAAAGAGAAGAAACTAGTCATTGTATCATACGGTATGATATATAAAGTCATGTACAAGGTAGTGTGTTAGACACATCACCTTGTCCTTTTCTCATATGTTGGCCAAATTTTCTGTAAGACCCTAATCCCAAAATTCCCAAGTTCAATGTTAAAGGAATGAGATTTTGGGAAATTATACAGTTAGCGCCGCAAAATTAAGGATTAGAGTCGCTAAGTGCAGTTAGCGTCGCTAACTTAAGGGTAGTGCCGCTAAGTGGGTAAGAGTCAGTAAGTTAAGGGTTAGAGCTGCTAAGTTCGCACTGTTTGTTTATGGGTTTGCACGATCTCAGTTAGTGACACTAATTGAAGAGTTAGCAATGCTAACTGCTGTTTTTGGGCCAAAACCCTAGATCTTGAGCTATGGGCCATATATAAAGCAAGGAAACCCTAGGGCGGCCGCAATTGTCGACACTTCAGCCTCCAAAACACTTTTCATTCTCTAGCCTTCTTAGATGGGTTTTGATGATTTTGGTCTCTTTGGATGGATTTTTGAAGCTTTAATGGTGTTAGAAGACTGTTGGTGATGCTAGAAGTTGTTTCCCTTGGTTGAACCTTCAACGATCTGCATTTTCTAGACCTCTGTGAGTATAAAGCTTTTTCCTTTTTATAGCATTCCTTGAGCCATTTAGTTAGTTTAGAGAGTGAGCCAAACTCTCTTGGGTATTTGACTGGTTGTTTGGTTAGTTTTTGGAGCTTTTGGACTTAGGTTTTGAGTTTTGGGCATGTTTTATCATAAAAGTGGCAACTTTATGGGTAAATGGTCATTTTGGATAAGTTTTGGAAGGACTTACACCATGGCTGAATGGATTAAGAGCTTAATAAATTTTTGAGACTGTTCTTAGTTAGCGATGCTATCTTGGGGAGATAGCAGCGCTAACTGGTTGTTGACCGTTGACTTTGACCACTGACCGTTGACTTTTTGACCAGTTTGACTTTTGGTCAAACTTGAGGGTTTGGGATATCGGTCTTCTTAGAGATTTATCCTGTCTGGGGTTTAGGGAGTTCCAAGTAAAGTTTACCCTTGTTAGGGAGTTTGCATTGTTGGGAATCGAGGACACTCTCTTGGAGTACTGTCTAGTTTATGGTTGCGGATCGGGTGAGTCTTCTCATTATACAATGGGTGAAGTTGCATGCGTAGGTAGCCTTAATTACTATATGTAGTAATGTGTATCAGTTGGGCATGTCTTACGTTATTTAACGGTATGATTGGTGATAGGAACAGATGGCTTAGTCTGTATGTTTAAACTGTTGTGCTTGTATGTGATAGTCGTTGGATTCATGAGTTGATAGATCCTAATGCTGCTACATGATAAACGACGATGCATGAATGGTCGTACCTCGGCACCCGAAGATCAAAGAATGTGTTGATAATTTTGAGAGATGCTGCATGATAAAGGACGATAAATGACCGGCCGTTCTTGGATGTCGTATATGACTTATGTGTTGAATGGAATGGATCATGTGGTATTTTGGGAAACTCACTAAGCTTTGTGCTTACTCTTTCGCCTTAATTGTTTTTCAGGTGGCTTGAGCTTGGAGCACGATGCGACTGTATCACATCTAAGGTTTTTGCAATCAAGTCTTCCGCTGGATAATGTTCGTAAATGTTTTGATAAATACGATTTATATGTTTTAAATATGAAGTTTTTGCAATCACCTCCGGCCACCCCAACGTCGCCGCCTCGTCCATCTCTGGCCACTCCATCGTCGACACTGAAAGGTTTTAAGCAATCTATGAACTAAAAAACGTAAGTTCACATGCAACCTAATAAAAGATCTATGTTTTTCTATCAATGAACATATAATAAAACCTAGAAGGCCAATAATAATTTTCTAAAGAATATGGATAACAAAACCAACCTCTGATTCTTGATTCAGAAGCTAGCAACACAATTGTCCTGCCTCATATGGAGTCACCCAAGCAATGGAGAAAATAGCAGAGTTCCAGAGAGATTATCAAAATGGCGCAGGTTTAAGGGCGGCCAGTAGGTTCCTTTTATAGCCTTCAAGGGTTACAGTCAAAACCATAGAGGAGCCTCCTTAATGGGCAAGCCTGTTGACCATTTGGACCAAGGCTTCTAAACCCTAATTAGGGGTTTGCCAACTATGGAGGTGGCCTCCATACTGGCGCCAACTTTGGCCCCTGCCACTGGCCAGCCAGTTATTCAACTATTGAATAAATACCAACCAGTCCCTGCATTTTTAATTAACTAAATTAATCACCAAATTAAATCCAATTAATTCTAGATTAATTTCTAATTAATTATTATAGTTTCTAATTAATATATTAACACTTAAATATATTAACAAACTATTTATTTTATTTCTATTGATTTATTAAACAATTAACAAATCAACCTTTCTCTCTACTTAACTCTACATCAATCCTCCAGCTATGAGGGCAACCCAAATGGACTTTGCTTCAATTAATAAGATAAATATAATTTATAAGTCATGGATTAGACACCTAATCCAACAGTCTCCCACTTGGATAAGTCTATGACTTTAATTGTTCTTTTATCTTCAGATTAACCAACAACCTGCAGCTTCCTAGAAACTGCTGCCGAACTCTGACCCAGTCAGTTCTGTCCATAGATAAGTGATCATATGATCCTTCGTCCAACAAGATATTTTCAGACACGAGACATGGATTGAGGTCAATCTCTGTCCGATACCCTGTTTCCCGATTTCCGATTCTGCTTATGACTTTAAGACTTATAATCAAACACATTAATTTAGTCCAGGCTGGCCAGCACTTTAGTCAACTTCAAAATCATCGAGAGGCCTACATATATCTGTTTCCCATTAGGGTCAAGGAACGAATAAGCTTCGACTCATATGCTTGTGTGTTTTACTTATCAAAATCGCACACAACAATACGTTTTGTAACATCGAGTTACCGATGCGTTTACGCATTATCAATGCACAACCGAATCGCAAATATCAACTCATATGTCTCTGCTTCAAGATCATAAGATATTGTCGTCTCAACATTGCTTGTGATATAATCCATGAAGCAATCTATTGAGCGCGGGTTTATCCAATACTCAAATCTCTATTTCTAAGTACTCATGAACGTTGTAGCAGTCTTACTACATTGTCTAACTCCTTAGACAATCTACAAACCAATTCACGACAGTCTTCGTTCATACTTACTCCCCAAAAGTACGAGCGACTGTGGACCTTTGTATAATCAAATTACTCAGGAAGTAAAACATGCGAAAAGTGAAACATAAAATCGGACTGGTAGCTACTCTTGCTTATTACCAAGTCTCCACGAGGTAATCACCAAGTTGGATCCTTTATAAAACTATTATCGGTTTCTAGATTTCTTTTAAACTTATAATTCATGTTTTATATCTATGTCTATATGACATTTCACTCTTTCTATGTATCCAAATGTCTTACATTGATACACTTTATCCAATTGGACATTCTTCCGATGATATCTCAATTTAGTCATACTGTCATTCTCACTTACAATTCCATTCTGGTGATGAGTACTGTGACTTCCCATGGCTCTCGGGATCTTTAGTCCACATAACTGCACCCTAAGACTATTTCGAGGTGTTATGATGTGGCGGTGATCCACACACGCTCTATCGGAATACCAACAAAACTCTTTAACCATTAAGTCATTTAGCACCAAGTTTTACCAATTTGAAACTCTTTTTCAAATTATTATCATCATTCACCCCAATCAATTCCCAATGATTTCTCACGTCTGTTCAAAATCCATTTAGTATTCACAGCAGGTGACATCCTGAATCTGACTTACTATGCTTAAAGCATTAAGTCATCAGGACATGTTCATGACACTACTGATCGATCCAAGAAGCTCGTGGAATCCGATCTAATCTTATTCCAAACCCTTTTTGGTATCTTATGATTACTTATAATCCTGATGTCATAACTTTTAATAACTATTTCCTTTCGGAGACTCTTTCTCATGCATCTTGAATCTAACCAAGATCATGCTTACTATGCCTAGGTCTATACAGATGATAACATCTATCTGATAGACTTCTGTAAATTACATGAGTATTTTGCACCTTTTTTATATCTCTCATGCCAAATCATCACACTTTGCAATGATAGGAAACTCCTTTCCTGGGGCTATGCATCTTGAATCTCATCAAGATCATATTGGCAGAGTTTTGATCTATCTCATAGATGTTTACAACCACCTGAGTATGTCGTATCTCTATTAGGTCTTTCATAGCGATCCGTTTCTTAACACCAAGTCATTACACTTTGTAATGAAAAGAGACGTTTCCTAGAAGCGGTATGTAACCCAAATATAGTGATAGTAGATAACAGCGACACTCCCACTGGCTTTGACATGGTTATGGACTATTCACAAAATCCAGAACTTTTGGCACATTTTGAGAATCTGAAATCCAAACCTTTATGACATCTTAATGGAAATCTTTCAGGTTATTCAACAAATCCAATCCTTTGTCATATTTTGAGAATCTGAATATCCTTTCTTGCGAGATTCCCGTGGGATTAATCCCGGGCCCATGTACCTCTGTATTGGCACGCTCTATGTGACTCCCTATTAGTGTGCCGGTGATCCATACGTGCTCCACTAACGACTCACAATGTGCCATGCAGTATCCTTTCGGATTTCATCTTCTATTGAGAGTGCTTCTCCCGGAGTCAATTACTTGACTCCGAGTATCGTCTCACTCAAACAAATGTTCTGAAGGTACGTTTCTATCCATGTTGCTTTCTTTTGATGATTCAATTACTCCCGCTGGTCTGTGTAAGAATCAATCAAAATTTCACATAGACTGTGTCTCGCCCTAAGGTTCTCTTAATTTGCAGCAACCGGGCTCACCAATGCTTCCAAGTGGTCGAATTGTTAATTCGTACCAACTATAGTGTTTTACCACCAATCGGTATGTCACCCCGATCATAACTACTTATGATGGTGATCAATACTACTGGTTAAGAGAAGATTATGTCAGTTTTTAAAACAGAAATCTGATTTGCTGCTCCAAGCCTAGAGATGACTAAAGGTTCTTTCATTTGGCTAATCCTGAACTCATTCAGGACTGTCCCAACTCCCACTGTTTCCTTAGAACATGAGTTCTTTCTAAAAGAGCTATTCTTTTATAGGTACATCGGGATAGCCAATGAAACGACATCGCTGATCAGGTTCAGGCTAGTCATGAGGTTCGGACGAACGCTACACGACCCTAGACTTTCCATGTGCAAGTGGGACAATCCCAGCTTTACATTTCAGACAGTGTCTGCAAAACCTACTTAGTCTAGGATGTGGTCGGAATATGGTTTCTATGGTCTGACTGGTTTAGTATTCGATGTATCTCATATATCGAGGGTCGAACTATTTCGACCAACGCTCCATCATCTTCCCTATGACACATTATAACCATTAATGTTCTTGGAAGAGAATAGACTGTGAAACCTTTTCTCAGTTAATGATGTCACTTAGGTTCTGTGGATTTTATACTTCCTTTGAAGCCCTTGAACCGTTCAAGGTTTCAATTCAATCGCTTATTCTGAAAAGCAAAACCATATTCGTCATACCGATTGACAAATATCGCGAAGTATAACTAATTGTGTTCTTTTTGAAGATTCGAGCAATACACAGTAACTGATGTGTTCGTTGCTCCTAATCTTAATGTCTTTTACATTTCTATGTAAACTTATGACTTTGTTACTTTGTTCAAGACTTGCAATCATCACTTGACTCTAAGTCAACAGATTCCAAAATCCTATCCTCTAGATCTTTGGCTGATTCATTTCTTGCCACATGTGCTTTATAAAGAACTTAATCATCATGTGACTCTAAGTCAAATGATTCCAAAGTCCTGTCCAACTGGATCTTTGGGTGATTCATTTCTTGCCACATATGTCTTAGTAAAAATTCAATTCATCATGTGACTCTAAGTCAAACGATTCCAAAGTCCTGTCCAACTGGACCTTTGGTTGAATTGATTCTTATAACATTTACCTTAACAATCATAAAGGACACAATTCCTGAATCCAAACACTTTGGATGCATCAACATTCAAGTTATTACAATTCATGCATTTAACACACTCATACAACATTTCAAGGATAATTCAAACAACCATGTGTTAAAGAAAATCAACAATTTTATTAAAACAAAAATCCTTGAACAATGTATTATATGATAGACAATGTTGCACGCATCTAATAAGCTAATAACAAGATTTTAATATCTAACTAAACTTCAAAACTGCATGAGATGGAAATCCAATCCAAATGTGCTCCTATGCGCCAAAGTCCCGTACCCTACTGATTCCCTGCATACAAACCAAAATGTAACTATCACATTATGCATCAAGAAATTATGGACCTGTAGTTTTGAGGTTTTTAGATGTACTTGAGCTTTCAAAATATTTTGACCTTGGAGCATCTTCCAATCTTTCCGTGACTGTATCCGATCCTATGGATTCCCAGTTTGAGACATGTCCAGACGATCTGGATCGTTTCTTGCTACGTCTCTTCACTGGACTCAATCCAGAAGTAGCTGAACCATTGGAGTTATGCATGTTCATGAGTGACTCGTATAAAGTCAACAGTGGACGCATTTCCATAAAAGTCTTTTTCAGGTCTTCCTTTCTATACGTCTGAATGAACAGATCGTACCTTTCATGAGTGACTCGTATAAAGTCAACAGTGGACGCATTTCCATAAAAGTCTTTTTCAGGTCTTCCTTTCTATACGTCTGAATGAACAGATCGTACCTTTTAGTCAGCGAAGCGAGTAGGATGTTGACACTCATCTCCTGACTAATCGGGTGACCAAGTTTGTACAATTCGCCTATGTATCCTTCAATCTTGAGAACATGCGAATCGATGCTACTTTCCTCTTTTAGCTTGCATTCTGCAAGTCTATTGAAGATCCTAGCTCGTTCCTCTTCAACTGGTTTTTGGAACTTTTCCTTAACCAATTGTATTAACTCATATGGCCCCAGGGATTCAAAATCCCTGCGGAACTCGGGGTCAATGGTCAATAGCATGAGGTCATGAATTTCTTCGGATTCATCAATTAAGAGGTCATGCTCATCATAAAGATCTTTTGTGATGAAATGTTTCGGTGGAACCGAGATCGGATACTCAATGAGATGTAGCTTGCCAGGAATAACGAGAGCTACTCTCCAATTGCGAAGCCATTCCTATTGTTCAGGCCAGTCAGCCTTTCCATGTTTAGCAGGTGCTTTCTGAGGCTCTCAGAAATGGGTGAAGGAGGAGAGGGAGGAGAATAGACACTTGATTTAGACATCTACAATAAACATAATTTATTAGTTTAATCAATCCTTTTAAATAATTACCCAATTTATTATTTATTAAGGCTAGGATCCAAAATACCCCAACTGTGGTGTGAAGAGGGATGCCGTAATCACAACATAATGGTCATTAAGGTAGATAATACACTTATCAATTTCATCTTATCAAATTCCTAGATCTGTTGAGATTCATTGAACTGTTCAATGGCATGTTTAATCTCGGATGTGCTCCACTGTTTGTGACTGGGATGCCGAGGATCACAAACTAGATGTGAATAACCATGCAAATGTGCTCGGTAACCTCAATGTCATTTATCATCTCTAATTGACATGCCGGTTAACCACACACGCTCCATCAATAATGATAAATCATGAGAAACCCATTACCACTCTTTATGAGCCCCTGTTAGTGTGCCGGTTAACCACACGCGCTCCACTAGTGTCTCATAAAGTGTAATGTGCAATTTCATGGATTAGCAACTCATTCACATTTTTTTTTCTAAAGTAACTAGATTGGGATTTTAATGAATTGTTCTAGTACTTTCAATAACAACATTATACTTTTAAGAGGCTTAAGTGGTTCTATCAAACCCGTTCGGCTAACGATACTCGACTGACCAGGAGAGTGGTGGGTGAGAGTGGACACCCATTAAACTACCATTTTATAGGCAGTCGCCTTATACCCTCTTTATAGGACAGTTTTGTGAATGATGCCTACTAACGGTAAGACTAGCCAATTTTATCTTACATATAAATATTAACTTTTAATTATAAATATATAAGATGTATTTTAAAAATTTTAAAATATTTTAGATTTAATTTATTACAATTTTCGCTAATTAACTCCTTAATTTCGAAAATTAATATTAAATCTTTAAGTGATTTAATTTTTCTTTTAATTAAACAATTTAATTAAACTAATTAAATCAAAGATAGGCATTACAAATTGATTAAATTAATTACCTATCTTTAAACCCTAATTTTTGAAAAGGCATGCAAGAGATAAAGGGTTCAAGTTATTTAATAGATTACAGTTACCAAAAATAACAACCTACTTTCCATAAGCATGCAAATCGCCAAAATAAGGGGTGGAGGCTAGGGTTTTCAAAACCCTAGCCACCAATTTCGATCTAGGCCTCCACAAAGGGTTTATTTTTGAAAACCCTTTGATCACAAATCAATTATAACAATTCACATAGAAAAATAGCCAAGGCTCTGATACAACTGAAAGGTTTTAAGCAATCTATGAACTAAAAAACATAAGTTCACATGCAACCTAATAAAAGATCTATGTTTTTCTATCAATGAACATAAAATAAAGCCTAGAAGGCCAATAATAATTTTCTAAAGAATATGGATAACAAAACCAACCTCTGATTCTTGATCCAGAAGCTAGCAGCACAATTGTCCTGCCTCAAATAGAGTCACACCCAAGCAATGGAGAAAACAGCAGATTTCCAGAGAGATTATCAAAATAGCGTAGGTTTAAGGGTGGCCAGGAGGTTCCTTTTATAGCCTCCAAGGGTTACAGTAAAAACCCTAGAGGATCCTCCTTAATGGGCAAGCCTGTTGACCATTTGGACCAAGGCTTCTAAACCCTAATTAGGGTTTTGCCAACTATCGAGGTGGCCTCCATATTGGCGCCAACTTTGGCCCCTGCCACTGGCCAGCCAGTTATTCAACTATTGAATAAATACCAACCAGTCCTTGCATTTTTAATTAACTAAATTAATCACCAAATTAAATCCAATTAATTCTAGATTAATTTCTAATTAATTATTATAGTTTCTAATTAATATATTAACACTTAAATATATTAACAAACTATTTATTTTATTTCTATTGATTTATTAAACAATTAACAAATCAATCTTTCTCTCTACTTAACTCTAAATCAATCCTCCAGCTATGAGGGTAACCCAAATGGACTTTGCTTCAATTAATAAGATAAATAAAATTTATAAGTCATGGCTTAGACACCTAATCCAACTGTCACACCCCGATCCTTGGCGGAATCGATCAAGGCGTGATATATTATTCAAAGTTTCATGACAACTATGTTATAATATGATTACATTCAATTAAGTACTAAGTAGGCAAACAAGATCCACAACATACAAATACAAATTCAAATACAAACAACATTTATTACATCAAATTTAAATAGTCTTGTGGGTTTCTAAGGTATACCCTACTTTTCATCAACTTCATTCTTCAAATCTGCATCATGGGTAAAAACAGGTCAACTACGAGAGTTGGTGAGTAATCTAGTTTTAGTAAAGAAAATTGTGAGTTTGAAATATTTATAATTTGAAACTTGTTTTCTTTGGAAGTCGACAAGCAAGTATTATTGAGATAACGGTTTATAAATCAAAAATTGATTAACAAATGATAACAACAACAACAATAAGTCCTCACCCTATATATACATATATATATATATATATATATATATATATATATATATATATGTATATATATATAGGATGGAGCATCTAATCATCATACACACTCAACCACGTGCAATCAATCACCTTAGCGTCCCAAGGCGGGGTGGTCAACCCAATAGCGCTATTATTGTCCATAACGTACCTCAAGAATACGAGCATAGTCATGGAGATTAGACTAAAAATGGTAATGCACTACAAGTACATGTAGCGTAAACAAACAATAATTATACAAATAATGATTCATGTATAAATGTCCCAACAATGTCTCAATTGTGTTAAAATAATAAAGTGAAGTTGGAACATATTAGAACCACATGATACACCCCAAAAGTATTGAAAATTATAAAATATGGGGTAGATTACTCACATTAGTCCAAACGGAATACGCGTGTTGTACGATAGATGGCTCGGGTCAAAACGACGTGGAACCTATTATAATTAATAGTTTTGGTTTAGGAACTACTAAACGGGAATGGAGTATTAATAAAAATAATTAGACACATATTCTTATATTAGATGAATTAACAATAATCCAAATTTTGTTTTGAATATTAATGTATTCATATGTTAAATGAATTTTAAATTGAGTTAATTACTTTGCTTAATTAATTTATATTTTCACTTTAGGCAAGATTTTAATAATTTCTTATTAAAATAATAACTAGTCAAATTATAAGTATTTACAGATTTTATATATTATAAACAATTATTTATATGAAATAATCATTAAAAATACATTTTTACATGCTTAGATATTTAGGAAAATGGTTTTAAATACTAAACAGTAATGAAACATTCTGAAATTATCAGAAAATCATTATTTCATAAAATAGTAATTACTGTAAAATTTTCATATTTTTCTTAACTGCTTTAGTATTTATTTAGTATTTTAATAATTAAACCACAACAAAATTCGGGAAAAATAATAAAGGATTCCCAAAAATTCTGGGAAATTAACCATAGTTTTCTAACATTATATTGAGCCTACTGTAAATATTGTGGATATTTTGGACTATGGGAAGTATTTCTTATATTATTAACTAATCAATAAAATCATTAATAATAGGAAAATATTAAGAGAAATTCATTAGACTTTTTATTTATGATTAACATGTTATATATTATATTTTGATAAGGTTTTATAATTTTTGGACATGTGTAGCTATTTATTATCAATTTAAACCATTAAATAATCATTAAATCAGGAAAAATAAGCAAACATTCTTACTAAAATCTGTAAATTTTGTCATGGAGTCTTTAAAATGTTAATAAGGTGCGAAAAATATAAAATCTAGTTTTTAACATACATAACTATATTTTTATATTTATTTATCTACAACAAAATAAAATACAAAATAAGCATAAAATAGTAATATAAATGCATGAAACTTCATAAATCCACTTTACTCAATGTATGCGTCATCCTAGAATTTTCCCAGAATTTATTGAATAAAAAGGTATTTTATGTGAATTATTGCCTTATTATATTGCAATAATTATAGTAATTAAATAAAAATAAGTTATGTTCTGAAAATTTCCAGAACTTCTTATTTTATTTATGGGATTCTGAGAAAAATCAGGTTTATGCATAAAATGAGTTTTAGATAGTTTGGTTGATTTAATTTGTTTCATGTATGAATTTGGAACTTTTAACAACATACCTTGATGAATGCTTCAAGAGGGATGGAGATTTGAGTATATTGGAGTGTTCTTGGCTGAAAAATGAAGATTTCTAGGAGGAATTTCGAGATTGAGAGTGAGAGGAAGAATAGATATGGTTTGAGTGGTGATGAGAATAATGTGTTGGGAGAAAAATGAAAGGAAAGATGATGGGAGGTGTGAGTGGGAGACAATGGGAATAACCTTTTGCTTTTGGTGGTCTTCACAATTTTCCACTAATACAAGCATCTTTTATATAATATATTAATTAATATAAGAGTTTTATAAAATTTAATGTAGAGTTTATAAAAATAGAGTTTTATAAAAGATAGGTTATTATTTGATTATAACAATCTACTTTGATTTGAAGTTTAATTATAGCATTCAAGTTTGATTCTTTTAATTTAATTAGAGCATCATACTTTGATTTAATTTTAATATGGTATCATAATTTAATTTGATTATAGTTATAACGTTATACTATGCTATATTGCTATTAACGTCAATTTATATCGTAGTGTATGGGTTTTGATCCTATTAGCGTCAAGTAATCTTGAGTAGGGTTTATTAAATTTCCAATTGGGTTGGGTTGACCCGAATCCATTTTAGGCGGATGTTACAGTCTCCCCTACTTTAGGAAATTTCGTCCCGAAATTTAAGAAGAGAGTACCTTAAGAGAAAAGTTGCGGGTATTTGGTACGCATTTGATCCTCACGCTCCCATGTATACTCGGGTCCACGTGCTGACTGCCACCTGACCTTGACCAGGGGAATGCGACTTCTTTTGAGTTGCTTTTCCTTTCGGTCGGCAATTTCCAAGGGTTTCTCGATAAATTGCATTGTCTCGTCGATTTGGATATCCTCGAGAGGAACATAAAGGTTCTCGTCTGGTAAACACTTCTTGAGGTTGGCTATATGAAATACTGGGTGAACTTTATTAAGCTCTATTGGTAGATCCAACTCATAGGCTACTGGTCCGATCATTTTCAGGATTTTGAACGGGCCTACATAGCGTGGTGCCAATTTACCCTTGCGTCCAAATCGAACCACACCTTTCCATGGGGACACTTTTAACATGACCATGTCACCTACGGTAAATTCAAGCGGTTTGCGTCGCTTGTCGGCGTAACTCTTTTGTCGGCTACGAGCTGCGAGAAGGTTATTGCGAATCTTAGTGATTTTGTCGGTTGTTTCCTGGATAAGCTCAGGACCCACGATTGGAGAATCCACTGTTGCGCGAATCACGTGGGACTCGCCAATTTCATGCCAGCAAATAGGAGATCGGCATTTACGGCCATACAATGCCTCAAATGGTGGCATCTTGATGCTAGAATGATAACTGTTATTATAGGAGAATTCCACCAACGGTAAATGAGAATCCCAGTTTCCTCCGAAATCTAAGACACACGCCCTCAACATATCTTCGAGTGTTTGAATTGTCCTCTCAGATTGACCATCGGTTTGAGGATGATAGGCGGTACTGAGATCGGTTTGAGGATGATAGGCGGTACCGAGAGAGAAATCTCCCATCATGATCTGAAATGATGCTGAGAGGGATGCCATGCCGACTAACTATCTCGTCGATGTAAATCTGAGCAAGTTGTTCGACCTTGAAATGTTCACGGATGGGAAGGAAATGAGCGGATTTGGTCAAACGATCAATGATTACCCAAATGCTGTCGTGTCCCTTGTGAAGGGTTTTCTAGCAAAAAATGAACACAAAATACCTATGGTTCACATGCAACCCAAGAAAGATCTATGTTTTCTTCTATGAAGATAATAAACTAATATCTAATGGCCAATAATAATTTCTAAATTTTAAAACAAGAATTACCAACCTTTGAATCTTGTTCTTGAAGCTAGCAGCAAAAGTATCCTGCCTCAGATGCAAGTCACACCCAAAGCAATGGAGAAGATAGTCCAGCAGAGTTTGTCTGGTGAAAAGTGGCGCAGGTTTTAGGGTGGCCAGGTGCCTCATTTTATAGCCTCCAAGGGTTACAGCTGAAACCCTAGAGGAGCCTCCTTAATGGGCAAGCCCGTTGACCATTTGGACCAAGGCTTCTAAACCCTAATTAGGGTTTTCGCCAACTATGGAGTTCCCTCCATATTGGCGCCAACTTTGGCCCCTGGCTACTGGCTTGCCAGTTATTCAACTATTGAATAAGTACAAACCAGTCCCTGCACTTTTAATTAATTAATTTAATCACTAAATTAAATCCAATTAATTCTAGATTAAATCTCAATTAATTATTATAGTTTCTAATTAATATATTAACACTTAAATATATTAATAAACCATTTAATTAATTCTATTGATTTATTAAGCAATTAATAAATCAACCATTTACACTACTGAACTCTATCCTGACCTCCAGCTATGAGGACAACCCAAATGGACTTTGCTTCAATTAACAAGATAAATATAAATATAAAGTCATGGCTTAGACACCTAATCCAACACCTTGGTGGTACGGGGAAGTTTGGTTACGAAATCTATGGCGATCGCTTCCCATTCCCACTCGGGGATTACCGGTTGGACCAATAGTCCAGAGGGTCGTTGATGTTCTGCTTTGACCATGGAACATGTAAGACATTTGGCTACGAATAAAGCAATATCCTTTTTCATTCTCGACCACAAATAATTGGTTCTCAGGCCATGATACATCTTGTCAGCGCCAGGATGAATGGAATATCGAGTTTTATGGATTTCTTCCATCAGGAAGGTACGAAGATTGTCGCGATCTGGGATCCAGATGCGATCTTGATAATAGAAAATGCCATCAGATTTACTTTCCAACTATCAATTCCCGTGGGCATGTGATTTTCGGTAATTGCCGAGTGTTGGGCTCCTCGAATTCGGTCGCTGAGATTGGACAAGATAGGAGAACATATTAGATGAAATGCTTTGGCATGTTCTTTTCGGCTTAACGCGCCGGCTACCACGTTTGCCTTGCCCGGATGATAGCGTATTTCACACTCGTAATCATTTAGGAGTTCGACCCATCGTGTTTGTCTCATATTGAGTTCCTTTTCATTAAGAATATGTTGCAAGCTCTTGTGGTCGGTGAAAATTACGCATTTAGTGCCGTAAAGGTAATGCCTCCAAATTTTAAGAGCGAAAACCACGACACCGAGTTCCAAATCATGAGTCGTATAATTCCTTTCATGGATTTTGAGTTGTCGCAATGCGTAAGCTATAACCTTTCCCCATTACATCAAAACACAACCTAGACCGAGATTGGAGGCATCGCAATATACCACGAAATCTTCGGATCCTTCAGGGAGTGTAAGAATCGGAGCGTCACACAATCTTTGTTTAAGGGTTTGGAAAGCGTCTTCCTGCTTGGGTCCCCAATCAAATGGCGTACCCTTGCCAGTGAGAAAAGTAAGTGGTAAAGCGATCTTTGAGAAATTTGAAATGAAATGCCGGTAATAGCCGGCTAAACCGAGGAATGACCGAATTTCCTTGGGGGTACGTGGGGCTTTCCAATTCTTGACTGCTTCAACTTTTGCGGGATCGACTAAAATACCCTTGTCACTTACAATATGACCGAGGAATTGTACCTCATTTAACCAAAACTCGCATTTTGAAAATTAAACATATAACAAAATCCTAAAGGCCAGAAAAATAAACTAAAAGAAGAAAATTAGAAAAACTAACCTTTTAGTGTTTCTTGGAAGCGAAGCAACAAAATTATCTTGCCTCAAATGCAGTCACACCCAGGGAGCAGAAAGTAGGTCACGAAAATCCAGAGAGAGTCAGGGTATTGAAATCGCAGGTTATGAGGGTATGAGGCTCCCTATTTATAGCCTCGAGCAGATGACCAGATAAACCTTAAAAGATAAACCTTTTTGAATTCAAATTAAGATAAGCCTTTATATTAATAATTCAAACCTAATTATCTCCTATATATTAAAATCTAAAATATATATTTCCATATATATATTTCGCTGGCCACCTCACTCACTCAAACAGTCACTTACTCAACTATCGAATAATTACAGTTTTAGTCCCTGCACCTTTAATTAATTAATTTAATCGCCAAATTAATTCTAATTAATTCCATATTAATTTCTAATTAATTAATATAATTTCTAATTAATATATTATCACTTTAATATATTAATAAACCATATATTTAATTTTATTGATTTATTAATCAGATAATAAATCAATCTTTCTCTCAATCGAACTTTCTACCAAACCTCCTGCTATGAGGGCAACCCAAATGGACTATGCTACTATTAATTAGGTAAATACTAATTATTAGTCATGGCTTAGACACATAATCCACAGTCTCCCACTTGGATAACTCTGACCTAGTCGGTTCTGTCCATAGATAAGTGATCAGATGATCCTCCGTCCAACAAGATATTTTCAGACTCAAGACATGGATTAAAATCAATCCTGGTTTGATTCTCTGTTTCCCGATTTCTAATTTGCATATGTCTTTAAGACTACTAATTGAGCATATCAATTTAGTCCTGGTTGGCCAACCCTTTCAGTCAACTTCAAAATCATCGAGAGGCCTACAGATATCTGTTTTCCCAACAGGGTCAAGGGACGAATAAGCTTTGAATCATAAACTTATGTCTTTTACTAGTCAAATCATTCACAACAACACGTTTTATAACATCGCGTTACCGATGCGGTTTTGTATTGTCAATGAACAACCGCTTGGTAAAACATAACTTATATGTCTCTACTTAAAGATCAAAAGATATTATCGTCTCAACTTTGCTCGTGATGTAATCCATGAAGCAATCTATTGTGCGTGGGTTTATCCAATACTTAAATCCCTATTTCTAAGTACTCATGAATGTTGTAGCAATCATATTGCTATGTCTAACCTTAGACAATCTACAAAACAATTCATGACAGCCTTCATTCATACTTACTGCCTAAAAGCATGAGCGACTGTAGACATTTGAATAATTAAATTACTCATGAAGTAAACATGCAAAATGAAACACAATAATAAACAATTGACAAAAGCCAATATCAAATACTCATCAACAAAACTATATTATTAAATCACCAAAGTCAATTACATTTACATTGCAATAAGTTTCAAATCCTATCTAATTACAAAAACTAATATCATCTCTTAATCCTATGTGCCGCGCATGCTGATTGTGCTTAATCCTACTCAGAGCCTTGTCAAGTGATCTGCAGGATTATCTTCTGATGATACCCTCTTTACTAGGAGGTGACCTTCTTCTACTCTATGTCTTATGTAGTGGTACTTTCTGTCGATGTGTCTGGACTTTCCATGATCTCTCGGTTCCTTCGTCAAAACAACCGCTCCTTCGTTATCACAGAATAGTTCCATGGGCTCCTGAATACTCGGGACTACTCCAAGGCCACCGATAAAGTTCTTCAGCCAAGCCGCTTCCTTTGCCGCTTCACTTGATGCTATGTACTCTGATTCACAAGTAGAATCAGCCACCGTCTCTTGCTTGGAACTTTTCCAAGTCACTGCTCCTCCATTCAAAAGGAAAACCCAGCCCGACTGAGACCGACCATTTGTCTCTATCTGTCTGAAAGCTGGCATCTGTATACCTGTCAACTCTCAAGGTATCACTGCCACCAAGGACTAAAACAAAGTTCTTTGTCCTCCGCAGATACTTGAGAATGTTCTTGACCGCTGTCTAATGTGCCCTTCCAGGGTTTCCCTGGTACCGATTGACCATGCTCAAGGTAAAGGCCACGTCAGGTCGAGTACATGTCATAGCGTACATGATCGACCCCACAGCCAAAACGTAAGGTACCCGACTCATGTCAGCTATCTCCTCGTCTGTACTCGGACTCTAAGTCTTACTCAATTTGACATTACTTTGGATAGGTAGCTCTCCCTTCTTGGAATTTTCCATACTAAACCTCTTTAGTACCTTTTCCAAGTATATACTCTGACTAAGTCCAATTAGTTTCTTCTTCCTATCTCTCAATATTCTTATCCCGAGAATATAGGCAGCCTCTCCTAGATCTTTCATGGCGAAACACTTCCCAAGCCAAGACTTGACATCTTGCAAGGTTGGAATGTCGTTTCCCATGAGCAGTATGTCATCAACATACAGTACCAGAAAAGTGACTATACTCCTACTAGCATTGACATATACGCAGGACTCATCCTCGCTCCTAGAGAAACCAAACTCTTTGAATTTCTCATGGAAACAAAGATTCCAGCTGTGAGAAGCTTGTTTCAATCCGTAGATCGATTTCTCAAGCTTACACACCTTATTAGGATACTTGGCATCGACAAAACCCTCTGGCTGATTCATGTAAACATCCTCAGTCAACTTCCCATTAAGGAAAGCGGTTTTGACGTCCATCTGCCAAATTTCATAGTCATGAAATGAAGCTTTGGCCAGCATAATCCTAATAGACTTTATCTTGGCTACTGGTGAGAAGGTCTCATCATAGTCAATCCCTGGGGTTTGAGTAAATCCCTTCGCAACCAGTCTTGCCTTGAAAGTGTGTAGCTTTCCATCCATGTCGGTCTTCTTCTTGAAGATCCACTTGCACCCGACTGTCTTTCGACCCGGTACATTGTCAACCAAGTTCCAAACTTGATTGTCATACATGGACTTGATCTCACTGTCCATTGCCTCTTTCCATTTGGCAGACTCAGGGCCCGCCACCGCTTCCCGGTAGTTAGCTGGTTCATCCAAATTTATCAGTGTCCTATCACTGACAAAAGTGTCCCCATCCGTAGTTATATGGAAACCATAAAACTCGGGTGGCATGCTAACTCTACTAGAGCGCCTAAGAGGTAAGGATATATCAATCGGACCAACAGGAACTTCTTCCTCTTGTTGGTTGCTAGTTTCTCCTAAGGTTGCATTATCTGGTGACTCTTGAATTTATTCAAGATCAATGGTACTCCCACTGTCCTCTTTGAATATGAGTTCTCTCTCCCGAAAGACTCCTCGTCTAGCTACAAAGACCACGTCCTCGCTTGGTCTGTAGAACAAGTATCCAAAAGACTGTTTGGGGTATCCAATGAAAATACACCTCTCGCTTCTCTCTGCGAGTTTGTCGTGAGTTTCTCGTCTAACGAAAGCCTCACAACCCCAGACTTTGATATGTGCTAACGAGGGAACTTTCCTCGTCCACATCTCATGAGGTGTTTTAGCAACCTTCTTAGTTGGGACAAGATTGAGGATGTGAGCGGAAGTCTCTAAGGCATACCCCCAGAAGTGGATGGGAAGTGAAGCTCGACTCATCATGGAACGAACCATGTCTAACAGGGTTCGGTTACGCCTCTCGGCAACACCGTTCAACTATGGTGTCCGAGGAGGTGATAACTGCGAAACTATTCCACATTCCTTTAGATAGTCTAGGAACTCGATACTAAGATACTCACCGCCTCTGTCGGATCTGAGCATCTTTATCTTCCTGTCCAATTGATTCTCAACTTCATTTTTGAATTCTTTGAACTTTTCAAAGGTATCTGACTTGTGTTTGATTAAGTAGATATACCCGTATCTACCAAAATCGTCAATAAAGGTCACGTAGAACCGTGTGCCATCTTTTGTGGTTGATCTGAAGGGACCATACACATCTGTGTGTATCATGTCCAACAGACCTTCACCTCTTTCAAAGGACCCTTTGAAAGGTGACTTAGTCATCTTGCCCAAAAGACAAGATTCGCATACATCATCCGATTTGAGGTCGAATGACTCCAACACTCCATCCTTTTGGAGTTGGGGGATGCGTTTCTTGTTAATGTGCCCAAGACGAAAGTGCCATAAGCACGCCTTTTCTACACCACTAGAAGAATCAATATAATTTACACTATGTCCTAAATTGTCAACATATTGTACCGTTTCATACACACCATCACAAGGTAAAGCAGTAAAAATAGAAGTACCATTTTGAAAAACAGAAATTGAACCACTAATATTATCAAAAGAAAACTGGAAACCTTGTCTAAACAATGCATGAAAGGAAATAATGTTTCTTGCCATTTCTGGCGAATAACAACAATTTATAAGTTCTAAACAAACACCACTACTAAGCACTAAACTATAGATTCCGATCTTGGTAACAGACGACAATCTCCTATTCCCCATGATCAGGTTCAATCTACCGTGCTCCACCTCCCTGCTTTCCTTTAGGCCCTGCAAATCAGAACAAATGTGAAAACCACATCCTGTATCAAGGACCCAAGAATTGGAAGATGGTGAGTTTTTAGAGATAGTGTATATACCTGCTGTAGACGGCTTCACTTTGCCATGTTTCAAGTCTTGCAAGTATCTCAGGAAGCTTGTCTTCCAATGACCCTTTTCCTTGTAGTAGAAGCAGTCGGCTTCCTTGGGGTTGGCATTGTGAGGGATGCCAGAGGAGTTGGGTCTCGGGCCACTGCTGGATGATCCAACATGGACCTTTTCCCTCCAATTCTGATTGGGAGTGTCCTTTCTCTTCTTCCCCTTTCCACCACCAATTCCCAAGACGGGCTGGCTAACTGAGGGTACACGCTTACCCTTCATCCTGTCTTCAGCAGTACGGAGCATGCGATGCAACTCGGCCAGAGTGGCCTGGGAGTTGTTCAAATGATACGCAAGCGTGAACTGGTCATATGAACTCGGTAAAGAATTTAGCACTATGTCTACAGCTAAATCCTCATGGACTGGCATCTCAAGCTTCCTAAGCCCTTCCACGTATCCTTGCATCCTATGCACGTGGTTGCAGATGGACTCTCCATCCCTTGGCTTCCCGTTGGTGAAGGCTTTAACCACCTCGCGCCTCTCGATGCGCTCCTGCTTGTGGAACTTTTCTGTAAGCTCTTTGTGCATCTCATAGGGCCAGTAGTCTTCATATATTCTCTGCAATTCTGGGTTCATGGTAGCAATCATGATGCAAACAACCTTAGTTGCATCATCAGAGTGTTTTGTGTACGAGGCGAGTTCCTCGGGAGTAGCAGTATCAGGGTCAATGTTAATAAGCTCGGTTTCCAGAACATACTCTTTATGCTCAAACCTTAGAGTCATCTTAATGTTGCGGATCCAATCATTGTAGTTAGTGTCATCCAATATAACTTTGGAACACAATGATAGGATAGATGTGACATTGCTGGAGTTAGAGTGGGGGGCGGATTGATCAGCAGAAGACATCTATAAAAGAAGATAGTTTTAATTATATATATATATATATATATATATATATATATATATATATATATATATATATATATATATATATATATATATATATATATATATATATATATATATATATATATATATATATAGTAATCCTTATAATAACCCAATAATAAATATAAGGCTAGGACCCAACTATAACAATTTACAATATAGAAGAGGGATGCCATAGTCTAATTGTAAATTTTATAAAGGTAGGCGAATGACGATTCAGCCAATTCCATCGCGGAAAAATAATCATATTATAATGGAATTCCTAGTTTCTTTTGAGAATTATTGAACTGTTCAATAGCATGTTTTAATCTCGGATGTGCCCCACTATTTGTGACTGGGATACCGAGGATCACAAACCGGGTGTGAATAACCATGCAAATTAGCTTGGTACTCTCGGGGTCAGTTACCATCTCTAATTGATGTGCCGGTAAACCACACACGCTCCATCAACAATGATAACACCCGAGAAACCCATTGCAACTCTTTATGAACCCCTATTGGTGTGCCGGTAAACCACACACGCTCCACCAATGTTTCATAAAGTGCAATGTGCAATTTCATGGATTAGCACCAATTCACATTTTTCCTAAAGTAACTAGACTGGGGTTTTATTAAGTTGTTCTACTATTTTGAATAATATCATTATACTTTTAATGAGATTAGGCGGTCCTATTAAACTCGTTCGAATAACGACCCTCCACTGGTCAGGAGAGCGGTGGGTGAGAGTGGACACCCATTAGAACGCCATTTTATAGGCAGTCTCCTTATACCCTCTTTATAAACCAGCTTCGTGAATGAGGCCTACTATTGATTTGACTAACCATTTAATCTTATACATATAATATTAACTTTTAATTATAATATATATAAGATGAATTTTAAACCTTTTAAAATGTTTTAGGTTTATCTTTTAATTTATTGGAATTTAAACTATTAAATTTAAAATTAAATTAAACCTTTAAATTGTCTTTTAATTAAACAATTAATTAAATTGGGATATTTTAGACTTTTAAAATATTCCCAGATTTATCCTTTAATTTATCGAAATTTAAGGCTATTAAATTTAAATTAAAGTAAATCCTTAATTATCTTTTAATTAAATAATTAATTAAATTAATTAAATTTAGATAGGTATCACAAATTAATCAAATTAATTGAAACCTATCTTAAACCCTCTAATTTTCGATTTCAACAAATAATGGGTTTAAGGTTTATCCATTTAAATAATTAAAGTTGCCAAAAATAGAATACCTTTAAAACCTATTGCCAAAATCGCAAAACAAGGAGGGGAGGGGCTTGGGTTTTTCAAAACCCTAACCCTTGATCAATTTAGGCCACATTAGGGTTTATAAGCTTTAAAGCCTAATTTTTAGGAAAACAATTACAACAGTTTAACAAGAAAACAACCAAAAAAGCTCTGATACCATTGAAGGGTTTTATGCAAATCAATGAACTAAATCCTAAGTTCACATGCAAGCCAGGAGGATCTATGTTTTCTTCTAATTAAACATATAACAAAATCCTAAAGGCCAAAAAAATAAACTAAAAGAAGAAAATTAGAAAAACTAACCTTTTAGTGTTTCTTGGAAGCGAAGCAACAAAATTATCTTGCCTCAAATGCAGTCACACCCACGGAGCAGAAAACAGGTCATGAAAATCCAGAGAGATTCAGGGTATTGAAATCGCAGGTTATGAGGATATGAGGCTCCCTATTTATAGCCTCCAGCAGATAACCATATAAACCTTAAGAGATAAGCCTTTTTGAATTCAAATTAAGATAAGCCGTTATCTTAATAATTCAAACCTAATTATCTCATATATATTAAAATCGAAAAAATATATTTCCATATATATATTTCGCTGGCCACCTCACTCACTCAAACTGTCACTTACTCAACTATCGAATAATTACAGTTTTAGTCCCTGCACCTTTAATTAATTAATTTAATCGTCAAATTAATTCCAATTAATTCCAGATTAATTTCTAATTAATTAATATAGTTTCTAATTAATATATTATCACTTTAATATATTAATAAACCATATATTTAATTCTATTGATTTATTAATCAGATAATAAATCAATATTTCTCTCTACCGAACTTTCTACCAAACCTCCTGCTATGAGGGCAACCCAAATAGACTATGCTACTATTAATTAGGTAAATACTAATTATTAGTCATAGCTTAGACACCTAATCCAATAGAGATATCTTTTTTGTATTAACGTTATTGTGTTTTATGTTAGCATGTTTTTATTCTTGAATAAACGGTTTATTCTAAATTGTCCATATTTACTTATTGTTGTGGAAGCAACTATGAATTAAGACTAACATGAATCGAATTGGTTGATTTCATGTGATGAAATAGCAAATTATTGCATCAAATTTATATGTACTTGTCAGAGAACAACTATTGGATGTGACCTTGTAATGTCCCAAATTTCATAATAAATTTTTCGATTTAAAACAGTATAAATTTGTAAAACGGGTTACTCAAATAAAATCATCCAAATTAAAAATTAATATTTAAAATATATCAAAACGTATCTAACAAAACATTTGTAAACATTATCCAGCGGAATACTTAATCATTGAAACCTCACATGCGGTACAGTCGCGCCGTGCTTCAAGCTCAAGCCAGCGATTACCTGGAAAACAGTTAGGGTGAAAGGGTAAGCACAAAGTTTAGTGAGTTCCCCAAAAATACCACACGATCCCACATAAACATCGTCATAGACTTTCGTCAGCAAACGTCGTCATCGGCTTTCCCCTGCAAACATCGTCATCGGCTTTCGCCGGCAATCATCGTCATCGGCTTTCGCCCACAAACATCGTCATCGGTTTTCGCCGGAAATCATCGTCATCGGCTTTCACTGGCAAACATCGTCATCGGCTCTCAAGCAGGCACTGTCGGCCCATAGTCCGACAGTCATCGACTTTCGTCCCAAACACGTAAAGCACAAATAATCACATCATTACATAAAGTAATAAATACTATCTATGCATGCAACATCACCCATAGTATAGTGAGAAGACTCACCTGATTCGCGACCTCAAGTTGTAACACCCGGTTTTTGGGACATGTTTGTATTAAGTACTTGTTCTTTTGATAACTGCTTGACTTCTGTTGCTTAGCTTTGATTACACCATAAACCTTTATGGTTATTTGAGTAATTATGTGGTGTAATTCGGAGATAAGAAACTGGGTGTTACACAAGCTAGACAGCACTCCACGCGAGTGCCCTTGGATCCCGACAATACGCACTTCCTAACAAGGGTAAACCCCACTTAGAACTTCCTAAATCCCAAACAGGATATCCTCTAAGACCAGTATCCAAAACCCTCAAGTTTGACGAAAAGTCAAATTGGTCAAAAAGTTAACGGTCAAAGATTAATGTCAACAAAAGTCAAAAGGCACAGTTAGCGCCGCTAACTCCTCAAGTTAGCATCACTAACTATGAACAATCCAGAAATGTCCATTAAGTTCTTAATCCATTCAGCCAAGGTCTTAATCTTTTTAGGGATCTTCCAAACAGTCCCTAAGTCCATAAAAATCTAACTTGAACATCCAAACATAACCATGCCAGTCCAATAATCGGATCCAAGTCCAAAATGGTCCAAAACTTCAACTAAACCACCAAAGAGAGTTTGGCTTACTCTCTAAACCAATCAAATGGTTCTAACTCAGACCTTAAGGCATTAAGTGTTGGATTTGGTGTCTAAGCCATGACTTATAATTGTATTTATCTTGTTAATTGAAGCAAAGTCCATTTGGGTTACCCTCATAGCTGGAGAAATAGTGTAGAGTTCAGTAGAGAGAAAGGTTGATTTATTAATTGTTTAATAAATCAATAGAAATAAATAAATAGTTTATTAATATATTTAAGTGTTAATATATTAATTAGAAACTATAATAATTAATTAAGATTTAATCTAGAATTAATTGGATTTAATTTAGTGATTAAATTAATTAATTATAAGTGCAGGGACTGGTTTGTATTTGTTCAATAGTTGAATAACTGGCAAGCCAGTGGCCAAGGGCCAAAAGAGGCGCCAACTATGGACGCTTCTCCATAGGTGGCGAAAACCCTAATTAGGGTTTAGGGGATCTGGTCCAAGTGGTCAACAGGCTTCCCCACTTTGGAGGCTCCTCTAGGGTTTCAGCTGTAACCCTAGGAGGCTATAAAAGGAACCCCCTGGCACCCTATTTCCTGTGCCAATTTGAACCAAAGGAATTCTGCTGGATTCTTTCCTCCTTAGCTTGAGTGTGACTTGCATTTGAGGCAGGATCTGTTTGCTGCTAGCTTCAAGAACAAGATCAAAAGGTTGGTTAATTCTTATTTTGATCTTTAGAAATAAATGTTGGCCTTAGGTTGTTAGTTTATATCTTCATAGAAGAAAACATAGATCTTTCTAGGGTTGCATGTGAACTTAGGAATTTTGTTGTTCATTGATTGTATAAAACCCTTCAGTGGTATCAGAGCTATGGCTTGTTTTCTTATGAATTGATATAAACTGCTTTGTTTGATCAAAAAGGGTTTTCGAAAATAACCCTTGGGAGGCCAAGACTTCATGTTGGCGGCTAGGGTTAAGCAAACCCTAGCTCCCTTTCCTTTTCTGTGATTTTTGCCTGCTGCCTTTGATAGTTGGTTGTTATTTTGGTAATTATTGGATAATTAAATAACTGGAACCCCTTATCACTTGATTGCAATTTTCGATGATTAGGATAAGGGTTAGGAAATTAATTTGATTAATTTTTGTGATTCCCTTATTTGATTTAATTAGTTTAATTAATTGTTAATTAAAAGATCAATTAAATCAACTTAAAGATTTAATATAAATTTTCAAAAAATTCCTAATAATTTGCAAAAATTAGTAATAAATTAAATCTAAAATATTTTAATAAGATTAAAATATATCTTTTATATTTATGATTAAAAGTTAATATTTATATATAAGATTAAAGTGGTTAGTCTTACCGTTAGTAGGCCTCATTCATAAAACTGTCATATAAAGAGGGCATAAGGCGACTGCCTATAAAATGGTAGTCTAATGGGTATCTACTCTTACCCACCGCTCTCCTGGTCAGTCAAGCGTCGTTAGCCGAACGGGTTTGATAGCACCGCTAAGCCTCTTAAAAGTATAATGCTAAATTGAAAGTACTAGAACTTTGAACAAAAACTCAATCTAGTTACTTTAGGTCAAAAATGTGAATTGGTGCTAATCCATGGAATTGCACATTGCACTTTGTGGAACGTTGGTGGAGCGTGTGTGGTTTACCGGCACGCCAACTGGGGTCCGCAAAGAGTCGCAATGGGTTTCTCGATTTTGCCATTATTGATGGAGCGTGTGTGGTTAACCGACACGTCAATTAGAGATGGTAATTGACTTCGAGAGTACTGAGCTAATTCGCATGATTATTCACACCCGTTTATGATCCTCGGTATCCCAGTCACAAACAGCGGGGCATTCCTGAGATTAAAACATGCTATTGAACAGTTGAATAAATCTCAAAAAGAAACAAGGAATTCCATTATAATTTGATTATGTTTCTGCGGTGGAATTGGCTGAATCGTTCCCCACTCGAACCCCGGTAATGTCACCTCTATTCTGTCATTGTGCTCCAAAGTGACGTTGGACGACACTAACTACAATGACTGGATCCGCAATATCAAAATTGCTCTAAGGTTTGAACACAAAGAGTATGTTCTAGAAACCGAGCTAGTTGAGGTTGACCAAGATACCGCTGCTCCCGAGGAAATCGCCTCGTACACAAAACATTCTGATGATGCAACCAAAGTGGCTTGCATCATGATTGCTACCATGAACCCTGAACTGCAGCGTGTTTATGAGGACTACTGGCCTTACGAGATGCACAAGGAGCTCGCAGAAAAGTTCCGCAAGCAAAAGCGCATCGAAAGGCGTGAGGTGGTTAAAGCTTTCACTAACGGCAAGCCTAAGGATGGAGAGTTCATCTGTACTCATGTGCAAAGGATGCAGGGTTATGTGGAAAGGTTTAAAAAGCTGGAGATGCCTGTACATGAGGATTTGGCTGTTGACATAGTGCTGAATTCTCTACCTAGTTCTTATGACCAGTTCACACTGGCGTATTATTTGAACAACAGTCAGGCGACTTTAGCTGAACTGCACCGCATACTTCGTACTTCTGAAGACGGGATGAAAGGGAAAAGTGTGCTCCCGGTCAACTCGCCTGTCCTGGCTATTGGATCTGGCAAGGGAAAGAAACGGAAGGGCCCTCCGAAGCAAAACTGGAGGGAAAAGACTCATGTCGGGTCATCTAGCAGTGCCCCGAGAGCCAAGTCTTCCGACATTCTACACATCACGAACCCCAAGGAAGCCGACTGCTTTTACTGCAAGGAAAAGGGTCACTAGAAGAGAAGCTGCCCCAGGTATCTGCAAGACATCAAGGATGGCAAAGTGAAGCCATCACAAGCAGGTACATACTCTATATCTAATAACTCATCTTCTTACTGTTCTTGGGTCCTTGATACATGATGTGGTTTTCATATCTGTTCTGATTTGTAGGGCCTAAAAGAAAGTAGGGAGCTGGAGCATGGTAGATTGAACCTGGTCATGGGCAATAGGCGAACGTCACCTGTTACCAAGATCGGTGTCTATAGACTAGTGCTTAGTAGTGGAGTTGTTTTAGGTTTACATAATTGTTGCTATTCGCCTGATTTGGCAAAGAACATAATTTCTTTTCATGCATTGTTCAAACAAGGTTTTTATTATGAGTTTAATAAATTGAATGGTTCAATTTCAGTTTTCAAAAATGATGTTTTTATATTTAATGCTTTGCCTTGTGATGGAGTGTATGAATCTATTGTGTGTGTTGACAATTGTGGTAAAGATGTTTTAACTATTGATTCTTCAAGCGGTGTAGAAAAGGCGTGTTTGTGGCACTGTCTCCTTCGCCATATCAACAAGAAACGCATCGCCTAACTCTAAAGGGATGGAGTGTTGGAATCATTCGACCTCCGTTCGGATGATGTATGTGAATCTTGCTTGCTTGGCAAGATGACAAAATCACCATTCAAAGGTTCCTTTGAAAGAGGTGAAGGTTTGTTTTATATCATACACACAGATGTGTGTGGTCCCTTCATAACAACCACAAAAGATGGCACGCAGTTCTATGTGACATTTACTGACGATTTTAGTAGATATGGGTATATCTACTTAATCAAGAATAAGTCAGATACCTTTGAAAAGTTCAAAGAGTTCAAATATGAAGCAGAAAATCAATTGGGCAGAAAGATAAAGATGCTTAGATCCGATAGAGGCGGTGAGTATCTTAGTATCGAGTTTCTCGATAATCTTAAAGAATGTGGAATAGTTTCACAGTTGTCGCCTCCCGGGACACCGCAGTTAAACGGCGTTGCTGAGAGACGAAACCGAACCTTGTTGGACATGGTTCGTTCCATGATGAGTCGAGCTTCGCTTCCAATCCATTTCTGGGGGTATGCCTTAGAGACTGCCGCCCATATCCTCAACCTTGTCCCAACCAAGAAGGTTGCGAAAACACCGCACGAGATGTGGACGGGGAAAGTTCCCTCATTGGCACACATCAAAGTCTGGGGCTGTGATGCTTTCGTAAGACGAGAGACTCATGACAAGCTCCCGAAAAGAAGTGAGAGATGTTTCTTCATCGGATACCCGAAACAGTCATTTGGATACTTGTTCTACAGACCGAGCGAGGACGTGGTCTTTGTGGCAAGACGAGGATTCTTTCAATAGAGAGAACTCATTCCAAAGAGGACAGTGGGAGTACAATCGATCTCGAAGAAATTCAGGAGACGCCCGATGAACCAACCTTAGAAGAAACTAGCAACCAACATGAGGAAGAAATTCCTGTTGGACCAACCGACATCTCATTACCTCTTAGACGTTCGGGTAGAGTTAGCATGCCACCCGAGTTTTATGGTTTCCATATTACTCCGGATGGTAACACGTTAGTCAGTGATCGTACATTGACTAATTTGGATGAGCCAGCTAATTACCATGAAGCAGTGGCAGGCCCCGAGTCTGCCAAGTGGAAAGAGGCAATGAACAGCGAGATTAAGTCCATGTATGACAATCAAGTTTGGAACTTGGTTGACAATGTGCCGGGTCGTAAGACAGTCGGATGCAAGTGGATCTTCAAGAAGAAGACCGACATGGACGGAAAAGTACACACTTTTAAAGCTCGGCTGGTTGCGAAGGGATTCACTCAAACCCCAGGGGTTGACTATGATGAAACCTTCTCACCAGTAGCCAAGATTAAGTCAATCAAGATAATGTTTGTCATAGCTGCGTTTCATAATTACGAAATTTGGCAGATGGATGTCAAAACCGCTTTCCTTAACGGGAAACTGACTGAGGATGTTTACATGAATCAGCCAGAAGGTTTTGTAGACACCAAGCACCCTAATAAAGTATGTAAGCTTGAGAGATCAATCTACAGATTGAAACAAGCATCTCGCAGCTGGAATCTTTGCTTCCATTAGAAAGTCAAAGAGTTTGGTTTCTCTAGGAGTGAAGATGAGTCCTGTGTATATGTCAAGGCTAGTGGGAGTATAGTCACTTTTCTGGTGCTGTATGTTGATGACATACTGCTCATGGGAAACGACATTCCAACCTTGCAAGATGTCAAGTCTTGGCTCAGGAAGTGTTTCGCCATGAAAGATCTTGGAGAAGCTGCTTATATTCTTGTTGGACGGAGGATCATCTGATCACTTATCTTTGGACAGAACTGGCTAAGTCAGAGTTCAGGAACAGTTTCTGGGAAACTGATATTAATCAGAAGGTAAATGGACAATTAAAGTCATAGACTTATCCAAGTGGGAGACTGTTGGATTTGGTGTCTAAGCCATGACTTATAATTGTATTTATCTTGTTAATTGAAGCAAACTCCATTTGGGTTGCCCTCATAGCTGGAGGATTAGTGTAGAGTTCAATAGAGAGAAAGGTTGATTTATTAATTGTTTAATAAATCAATAGAAATAAATAAATAGTTTATTAATATATTTAAGTGTTAATATATTAATTAGAAACTATAATAATTAATTAAGATTTAATCTAGAATTAATTGGATTTAATTTAGTGATTAAATTAATTAATTATAAGTGCAGGGACTGGTTTGTATTTATTCAATAGTTGAATAACTGGCAAGCCAGTGGCCAGGGGCCAAAAGTGGCGCCAACTATGGAGGCTTCTCCATAGGTGGTGAAAACCCTAATTAGGGTTTAGGGGATCTGGTCCAAGTGGTCAACAGGCTTGCCTACTTTGGAGGCTCCTTTAAGGTTTCAGCTGTAACCCTAGGAGGCTATAAAAGGAACCCACTGGCACCCTATTTCCTGCGCCAATTTGAACCAAAGGAACTCTGCTGGATTCTTTCCTCCTTAGCTTGGTGGTGACTTGCATTTGAGGCAGGATCTGTTTGCTGCTAGCTTCAAGAACAAGATCAAAAGGTTGGTTAATTCTTATTTTGATCTTTAGAAATAAATGTTGGCCTTAAGTTTTTAGTTTATATGTTAATAGAAGAAAACATAGATCATTCTAGGGTTGCATGTGAACTTAGGAATTTTGTTGTTCATTGATTATATAAAACCCTTCATAAAGTTCCAAACTTTATCTTTTCCAACCTTGAACAATCAACAACAGGAACCATTACATCATTTCAAACCACAAAATCCCACTAGAAACATCATAAGAACCTTAACAAACCATAAAGGTCGAAACTTTACTCACAATGGTCTAGATAAATGCAGATCTTTGAAGCTTCACACAAGAGAAACAACTTCTAGCAACACTACCATCCTTCAAGCATCATCAAGCCTTCAAAAATCCATCTAAAGAGGCTAAAAACACCAAAAATTCATCCAAGAAGTTTAGAGAGGGAAAAATAGCATTTTGGGGGGCTGAAAAGATGAAATATGGCTGCCATAGGGTTATAATCCCTTTATATATGACCCAAGCATGAAATTCTAGGGTTTTGGCCCAAACAGCGCCAGTAGCGCCGCTAATACTAAAATTAGTGTCGCTAATAAGATCGTGTGAATCCAGCAAACATGTATACCCCTTAAATATTGAAGATGTAGGAACCTTCTTAAACATATGACACGTATCATATAAACCTTTAAAATTTGACACCAAATGAGAAAGTACGGATCATCGTGTCATAAACTTTTCAATTCTTATCCACTTTGGAACCATGTACATGCATGTATGATCACTTTAATATAAATAAATATAATATATTATTTAACTATCCATATTTTTTTTTCATGATACGTGTGTGTGTGTATATATATATATATATATATATATATATATATATATATATATATATATATATATATATATATATATATATATATATATATATATATGTGAAAACCCGGAAATATATATCAAGTAAGTAGAAATATAACTTATGTAATACTTAGTTGCTATATTTGAATCTTTATAGTAGAAAGTTGTAAATAAGGGTATTTTAGTCTTTTGACCCTATGAATGATCTTTTGCGTAATAATATTGTGTGTTTGTGGCAAGTGTGTAAGAAATAGAAAGCTTAAAGCATATGTTAGAAGTTTTAAACCAAAAATGAACAAAATGGAATTTGAAGGACCAAATGGTCATTTGTGAAAAGTATAAAGGTATAAATAGAGGGAAGCTTCTATTCCTCTCTATTAAACTCGTGAAACATCTCCAGCAGAAGAGAAAGAGATCAAACTCTTGAAATTCTGAAAAATTAAAGCAAGAAATCGAAGAATCATGGTTGGAATCGAGATTTCCAAGTCAAATAAGGTTAGAATTTCATCATTGTAAGCTAGTCAAACCATCTTGAGTTGTATTGAATGGGTGACAACGAAATTCAGAAGTTGAGTGAGGTTAGTTCTGAGGTTCTAACCTCTAAATCGTGTTCTAATCACCATTGGAACTCAACTTCACCTTTAGGAACGATTAGAAACAAAGGAATTGAAAAATGAGTTTATAAACCCTAGAATTCGGGTTTATTATGATTGGTATGAATTGAATGTTTATGGATGTATAAGGGTCCTATAGGAGGTTTAGAAATGTTCTTAATCATGACATAATTGTCTTTTGAATCGATTTTGAGTTGGAACTATTCAGACCAAGGATTAAAGATTGTGCAGGAAATGATAAAGAAGGGTCTGTAGGTTCTACACGACCCGTGTAGACTTACACGACCCGTGTATAATCAAACAATGAGGTCTGTAGGTTCTACATGACCCGTGTAGACTTACACGACTCGTGTAAAATTAAACAGTGAGGTCTGGAAGTCCAACACGACCCATGTGGCCTGGACTTGTATAATTCACTTACATTATGACCTTAATTGTGTATTTTGATCCCCTAATCTTTAGTATATGTTCAATATGATATGAAATCATGAAAATATAAGTTCATATCATGATACAAACAATTTGTATAGGTGCGGATCAAGCAATAGAGAAACAAGGGAAAGGAAAGGAGGTGTTGAATACTTAGACATTCTTTTCGAGATCTAAGGTGGGTATGTGTTTATTTTATGTGCTACATAGCAAATAACTTTTCTTTATTCATTATGAAATATCATATGAAATTCAAAGCTATAAAGTTAAAGATAAGTTGTATTAGAATGATGATAGTTTACACATTTGCATGATAGTTAAGAGTAATATCTTTATAAGATGATAGTAGAATGAGTATGAGTGATAGAGTTAAGTATTATAAAGAGTTGTCCGGACTAGGACCTTACCCGCTTGAAGGGGGGTCATAAGACGCCACTGGGACGGTACCTCCTTTCGCGAAGTGGTGATCTTAGCACGCCCTTATGGTTAAGATTCGTTCTTTACCATGAAGGGAGATTTATTGGCACGCCCTTGTGGTTAAATTAGTTCTTTGCCACGAAGGGAGAAGAGTTTAGCACGCCCTTACAGATGAATTCGTTCCATTCTGTGAAGGGAGATTAATTATGAGGATTTCCTCATATAGAAATGAAAAGCAGAAAATATTGTTCTGAAATTAAAAAGGGATAAGAAGAATATAGTTATCAGTTCATTTCTTATGCTTATTACTTGCTTCCACATTACTCACAAGATTTTATGTCTTACATATCTTTGTTTGTTTTTGGAAATGTTATGTTTCCAGGTGATTTAGCATAGAGGATTTTGGAAGAACTAGAAGACTTTGATAGTGGGACCTATATTTTGCGGTATGCTTAAACTATGGTAATGTAACTTAGTTGTAATACCTCGAACAGTGTTTTGAATAATGTAATGGGTTTTGTTAAACCTCATTTTGTAATGTAAATATGGTTGAAAACTTTTATCTAAAGGGTTGAGGTGTTACAATTTTGGTATCAGAGCCAGGTTTAAGCGAATTAGGGTGGATTACCATCCTAGGCTTAAACTAAGAAGATAGAAACAAGTATACTATAGTAAGTATAATGTATACGAGGATTTATAAAGTTATGCCTATGAGATATAATCTATAGGATATTGTGAGAAGGAGAATAGAGCAACAACATAGGAAGATAGCATGCTACTGCTTATGATTATTATATAGAAATTGTGTATCTTAAACATGAATTTTTTCCATTCGCTATAGTAAATGGAAGGTGGTGGACAAGAACCACCAAGTGATGGGCATATAGCAAGTCATAATTTGTCACGGGGAAGTGGACCCACGAATGCTGCAAGTGGTTCAGGGGCTGAGCAACCTCCACCACCACAACCTGTGACATTAGAAGCCATCCAAAACCTTCTTTTGAATCTAAAGAAGGAAATGAAAGACGATGTGAACCAAATTATTGATGATCGACTTGGGGAATCTGATACTCATTCCTCAAGAAGAGCTTCGGAGAGGTCAACAACTGGTGTTTCCTCGAGGGGTGAAGGAAGTGTGGGGACGAAGAACAGAAAAGGATGTACCTTTAAGTCCTTCCTTTCATGTAGACCAACTGAATATTTTGGTAGTGTTGAACCAAAAGTAACTATGAGGTGGGTTCGGGAGACTGAACAAGTGATGGAAGTTAGCAAATGCTTGGAAGGAGATAAGGTGTACTACGCTTCTAGATTGTTAAAAGATGACGCCCTAGTGTGGTGGAATACGTTGTATGAAGGCCTTGGGAAGGACGTAGTATACAAGTGGTCGTGGACTGAATTCATCTCCCGATTAAAGAATAAATTCTGTCCCACGAGAGACATAGAGAAGTTGGAGGAAGATTTTCTTACTCTCAAGAAGGGTAGCTTGTCGGTAGATGAGTATACTAAAAAGTTTTGTGATATGCTACCATTTATGGGAGAATCTTATTTCTCTGCTCGATCCTGTGTCAACCGTTATGCCCGAGGTTTACCCTGGGAGTATTAACTTGAAGTGAAGAGAGCTGAAACTCTAGATGATGCAATCATTGCTGCTAGAAATGTGGAAGATGTAGGGAAGCGTAGAAATCAAGAACGACCAAATTTTGGTGATAAGAGAAAGTTTGAAGGTAGCAGTGGAAACTCTAAAAAGAAAGGAAAGTTTCAGCCAACTCAATCTAGGCAAGGGAGTAGAAAGAAGTGTGAAAAGTGCGGTAGAGAACACGAAGGCGATTGTCAGTCTGGGGCGGGAGCATGTTACAATTGTGGCCGGTTTGGTCACAAGAAGAAAGATTGTAAGGTGAAGGATATCAGTGAGGTGGAGTGTTATTCATGCCACGAGAAGGGGCATTTCAGTACTAATTGCCCAAAGAAAGGTGGCGAGACCCTAATGTCGACAGCTCAAAAGAAACCGAAATCGCAAAAGGTGAAGTGTCGGGCTTTTCAGATTATCCAAGAGGAGGCGAAGGAGACGCATGATGTTGTGTCAGGTATTCTTTTTGTCAATTCGCTTCCCGCTTACATGTTATTCGATTCTAGAGCTACGCATTCGTTTGTATCACACGAGTTTGGAGTCAAATTAAAAGTGCCACTAGAGTTATTAGATGTAGTTTATGAAGTGGAGGTAGCAGATGGAAAGTATATAGAAGTTCAGCATATGTATAGAAATTGTGAGCTTAGTATTGATAACAAGAAGTTTCGAGTTAACCTTCTTCCGATTAGGATTAAGTCCTTCGATATAGTAATCGGCATGGATTGGCTTGGTGTAAACGATGCAAAGATAGCATGCGGCCAAAAGAGGGTGTCCGTCAAGACACCTGAGGGAAAAGTTTACGTATACGGAGAAAGAGGGAATCGTGTCTCGAATTTTATTAGCGTGATTAAAGCTTGAAAATGCCTTTCAAAAGGATGCTCTTCCTTTTTGGCATATGTAATGACTTCAGAAAAAGAAAAGATGACTTATAGAGATATCGAAGTAGTACGTGAATTTCCAGAAGTTTTTCCGGACGAATTGCTCGGTTTACCACCAGAAAGACAAGTCGAATTCCGTATAGACCTTATCCCGGGGGCTTCTCCAATAGCACGTGCCTCGTATCGATTAGCTCCGACTGAAATGCATGAGTTAATGACGCAGTTGCAAGAGTTACTTGATAAAGGATTCATTAGACCTAGTTCTTCTCCATGGGGTGCTCCAGTATTGTTTGTGAAAAAGAAGGACGGATCAATACGTATGTGCATTGATTATCGTGGGCTTAACAAGATCACCATCAAAAACCGTTATCCTTTGCCACGAATAGATGATCTTTTTGATCAATTGCAAGGTGCAGATTATTTTTCAAAAATCGACTTGAGGTCTGGTTATCATCAAGTTAGAGTAAAAGAAGACGATATCGAGAAGACTGCATTTAGAACTCGTTATGGTCATTACGAATTCCTTGTAATGCCATTTGGTCTTACCAATGCACCAGCTATTTTTATGGACCTAATGAATCGGGTCTGTAAACCATTCTTGGATAAATTTGTAATAGTGTTTATAGATGATATTCTCATTTATTCAAAGAATAAAGAAGATCACGAGCGTCATTTGTGGGCAATTCTTGAAGTGTTAAAGAAAGAACAATTATACGCCACATTTTCCAAGTGTGAATTCTGGATGCGAGAAGTGCAGTTCCTTGGTCATTTGGTTTCAATCCAAGGAATAAAAGTAGACCCTTTGAAGATTGAAGCGGTAATGAAATGGGAACCTCCCAAGACACCAACTGAAGTTAGAAGTTTTCTTGGCCTTGCTGGGTACTATCGAAGATTTATTCAAGATTTCTCTCGGATAGCAGTACCCCTTACCCGATTAACGCGAAAAGAAGTGAAGTTTTGCTGGAAGGAGGAACAAGAGAAGGCGTTTGTTACACTCAAAGAGAAGTTATGTAATGCTCCTATTCTTACTTTACCAGAAGGAATAGAAGATTTTATAGTCTACAGTGATGCTTCCAATCGAGGGCTTGGTTGTGTATTAATGCAACGAGGAAAAGTAATAGCCTATGCTTCCCGACAGTTAAAAGACCCAGAGACACGTTATACCACTCACGATCTAGAGCTTGTGGCAATTTTTTTCGCATTAAAGATTTGGAGACATTATTTATATGGAACAAAATGTAAGCTTTATACAGATCATAAAAGCCTTTAGTATGTATTCTCACAGAAAGAGCTGAACATGAGGCAAAGTAGATGGCTTGAACTCATTAGTGATTATGATTGTGAAATCATATATCACCCTGGAAAGGCGAATGTTGTGGCTGATGCATTAAGTAGAAAAGCTCCAGAGAAAAGGATTAAAGCAAGATCAATGCAAATTGAACTGGTGTCTAGCATTATAAAAAAAAATCAAAGATATCCAACAAAAGGTGATAGCCAGAGATGATACAAAGAGTGAGAAATTGGGAAAGAATGTAATGTTTGAAGAAAATACTCAAGGTTTAAAGATTTTCAAGAACCGAATTTGGGTACCAAAGGCTGGTGGAATAAGAAAGTTAATTTTAGAAGATTCTCATAAGTCTAAATATTCAATTCATCCGAGAAGTACAAAGACTTATCAAGA